>JAJPUD010008579.1:27882-87080 GCA_023553655.1 Myrmecobius fasciatus | reverse complement strand
TCACCAATTTTGTTTTTCAGTGAACTGTTTTCTTTTTCCAATTCACCAGTCCTATTTTCCAGTTTTTGATATTTCTGTTGCCCTGATCTCAATTTATTTCCCCATTCTTCTTCTAGCTCTCTTTTGAGATTCTTAATGCAATCATCCAGGTACGCCTTCTGAAAGGGAGACCAACTTACGTCTGCCTTTGTGGCTTCCTCTGTTATTGTTTTCATAATGTCAGGATCTGGGGACTGTTCTATTTTTTCTCCGTAAAAGCTTTCTATGGTGAGAGCTCTCTTCTGCTTCTTGATCATGATTTAATGTTGGGATATTGGTCAAAAGCAGGGAAAACTGCAACAATTTGTATTTGCCCTGGGGCAGTTTGCCAAGTTGACTTCTGGTCTGAGGCTGGTCGGGCTAGATTCGCACTAGGACCACATTTTCAGCTGCTCTCGATCCACCCTTTACCAAAGGCAGATCTGCCAAGGCACCTGCCCGCAAGCAGAGCAAAGTGGCCCAGGTGTCTTCCAGGGGCTTCCTGGGTGCCTAAAATCTGCCCCTCTATAGCAGCCCTGACTTCCGCCCCGGCTGGAGTCTGATTGGGACCAGTGGCCGATTTCCCCTGAGGCTAACCTTCTCAGGAGTTCTTTCAAGGTAGATTTTTAATAGAAGTGCATTGTAGTCCAAATGTTTGGTGAGGCCCTCACTCTAAAACCAGTTTGAAGGCTCACTTTGTCTGGGTTTGAGGGAAGGTCCCTGGAGTTCACAGAGAAAGCTGTGTGCAGTTCGCCATCTTGGCTCTGCCCCAACTATGTAAATCTTAGCAAATATCATTCCAACATGAAGAATTATTGTAGACTATAATGAATGATAATAATTTTTTTAAAAAAAATGATGGCATACCTTACTCGGGCTAACATTATATTGATGTTTCATCCTCCAAAAAATTTTCTTTCTTAACAAGACCTAATTCATTCTTTTAAGAATGTTAAAAGATTTATTAGCATTTGGGTTTACTGTTTTTTCTTCAAGAAATTCTATTAGATACCTCAGCAGAACAGTACGATTTAACGACAAAAGCAGATTATTTCTCTGTGAGCAATTGCAATTTCGTAATTAGATTAAGCCAGGATATCATCTCTTGTTTATCAGACTAAAAGGGTAGAAAGACTCCACACAAAGATTCTTGTACACATAAGAGAAACTGAAACATGATATCTTTTTTCACTAAGTGGCACAGATGATGCTTTTGTCTTTCTTTTTTTGAATGAGAGGGAGACCTTAATTGTAGAGTGAAAGTGTAGCACCTAGCATTTTTATTATATTCACAAAGCACTGAGTGGGGTAAGACACTAAATCACTTCAGCATATGGCATGAAATATTTTGGTGTTTTTGCATTAGTCAGGCACACACATCCAGATGTCTCGCATGATTTCTAAAGGCCACGATGCATTATGTGTATACCTATTTTAATTTTTCTAGTCACAGCACAGTAATTGCCAGCAATTGGATACAAGTGTGTGATTTCCAGAGTGCCTCCCACCCCACAGTGAATAGAAATATCTAAATGAAACTCTGCCCTGATGGCACTGGGGCATTTATTTTAATAAATGGCAGATTTGCCATTAACTGTTGATTAAGGAAAGCTTCCCCAACCCCAAACTGTCGGGCTTCTTTCCAACTTCTTCCAAATTTCAGTAGCTTTTCACTTTTTTTCTTGTAAACCTCTCTAGTCACATAAGGTTGATGGCAGAAAGCCCTTAGCTTCAGGAATGAAATGAATGAGTGCCAAGGAAAATAGTCCTCTTTTATGGCAGCAAGCAAAACAACTAAAAATAGATTTTTTTTTAGTGTATGCTTTGAAATGCAGGAAGAATTAGGAAAACAAATTCAAAGACAGAATATAAAATGACTCAAAGAATTTTCTGGGTATCTGAACATCTCATTTGTTTATATTTCTTTGCTACCACAGAAAGAATGAATCAAATTATATAAAAAATTATCAATTTTCTTAGTTCTTTCTTCAATCTTTGCTTTTATAGATTGTAATCTAGCATCACAGTATAAATCAAATTTCTGACATGCTGGCATATTTAAATAGATATTTAAGTAGCTCTGAGAGATATTTAAACAGCTATTTCTTCATGCCACAAATGGATTTTACTACCTCAGCAGATAATGGGTACTCCCATATTAGAGCTTTGACTACCATTGATTTGGACTGTTGAAAAAGGGATTCTTGATTAAGTATAAGTTACCCTATAGGAACTCCCTTTGTCATTGAAGGTTGATGCTGAGCATAAAATTCAAGAGAATTGCTTAAACTTCTGAAAAAAAAATATTACTTACTCACCTATGAAGACTGTATGCATCAAAGCTTGAAAAGGTTAAGAAGGATTGTATAACCAGGGCTTTCTTGGTCTTGAGGCTAATTTTCTATGTAATCATGATGTCTCTTATGTACATGCTTATTAAATGCTTATTAAGTTTCACTGAAAGTGACATCAGAGGGTATGGCATGTGAAAAAGTATTTTATTCTAATAGCTACAAAATTTAGGGATAAAGACCAAATATTACTTTTTCATAGCAATCTCCTATTGGTGGATCCTTTTTAAATCTATCTGAATTGTCCTTATACTTTATTTTTGACTTTATAACATTTTGTGAAAGTGGAACAAGTAATGTTATATAGACATCTCATTGTATAACTTTGATGATTGTTACCCAGTCCATAAAATTACAATTTAATTTTCTTCAAAAACTTTTTTTTTTAAGTTGGGGGAGGGAAGATCTTAGTTTTAATTCCATTTTAAGGAGATATGGTAATTATGTTGATATGAAAATCTTTCATTTCATTTCTTTTCAATAGCATTTGCAGTCAAGTTTATATATTGAAAAATGCTGTTTAATGTATTCAGAAGAAAATATCTCCATCCTTTTAATCAGCTTAATTAATCCTTCTCCGAGTCTTTTCTCTTTGTGCTATATCTTCCATATCCCATTTAAATTATTAACATAGCGCAAGTGTATATAAGAATAAGATGTATATGCTTCTGATTTAATTTGTATACATTTATGACAATGCCCATCAATATGTTGGCCACATTTGGTCATTATCATTAGAGAATAGTCTACAAAATGTCATATAATTTTTAAGAAGTCATTCAAAAATTTCTATTTACTTTTTTAAGTAGCAGTAAAATTCTGGAATACTCGAAAGGAAGCTTTCTACTGTTTTTGGATAAAATCTTATTAACTTTTCTCATCTTGACAGAAACCCAAGAAGACCCAACTGACTGAAGTTGACAGTATGCACAGAAACCAAACCCAGTCTAGGTAATTCCTCCAAGATTACTTTGTGTTGACAGCACTGAAGTTTATTTTATTCAAATGAGAAGCTAATTACAATGAAGTAAACTATTAGGTTCTACTTCATGCATTTAATACCATGCTTACCAAAGTGAAATTCACAGATAATTTGATTGAATTCAGAGATAAGATGTGTATATTTATAGTTAGTTTCTCTTTATCAAAATATGTTGTTCCTGTGGTTCATAATATTAAATTTAAGAAGGAAAAAATTGACTTTTAGAGAGATTTGTGAAGTAAACTATAGGCTTTTATATCTATCTATCTATCTATCTATCTATCTATCTATCTATCTATCTATCTATCTATCTGCGTGTCTACATCTATGTGTATGCATACATGTATCTATAATTATGACATAATTCTAATTTTTTTTGTTTAATTTTAAAATCCTTAAAATAGAGTGAAGGAAAGATTATTAATTCATGGACATCAGCATCTACAAAAGTGAAAATTCAGCTTCTTCATAGGCATGGTGTAAGTAATCTACATATGTTTATATGTCATTGTTATATGCTGGCTTTCTTGTCTGTGGTACATAAAGAAGGGTTAAAAATAAATGTTGAGGGACACTTTCCTTCAGAAATAACTATTTTATTGATAACTAAAACTTCCAAGGAAATTGTTTGTGGAAAGAAGAAAGGATTTCAAGAAATTAAAGAATGTTACAATGATAAGGAATCAGTCTAACCCAAACTCAAGGGAATTTTCTCTTTCTCTATCACATACCATTCAACTGAGTTCTATAGCTTTGTTCTGAGAGTCTCTGAGGCAGGAGGAGGAAGGGTGGAAAAATCTAGTATTCTCAGATAGATAATTTTAATTATGAACATTCCTGTTAAATAAAGACATTTTTAATTACATGAAATGAAATTTGTCTCTTTGGAACTTTTTCCTTTGGTTTTGGTTTTAATCTGTCAAGTTAAGAAGCATATAACCAAGCATTTCTAAGTGACTTATCTTTCAAATTCTTCAAGCCTGGTATCATTTCCTTAAGTAGATATTGTCTTATCTGTTAAATGTGTTTGGTTTCTTCAACTTATCTCCATTAGAATATAAAATCCTTAAGGGCATGACAATTCTGATTTTTATTTTTCTTATAATGCTTGCCACATGAATGATGTGGGATGACATGTGACCCTAACACCTTCCTGACTGACCTTTGGTCATCTCCCTGCTAATAAATTTCTTTTTCATAATGAGGTACCTAGAATTAAAAATAATGAATGCACACATACACAGGTACACACACATATATCATATGTATACACACACACATATATATATATATATGCATGCATGCATTGTAAGGTAGCTAACAATCATACTGTGACTGCTATGTGTAGACACTATGATATGTGTTTTATATTATTATCTCATTTCATTCTCAATCTCAGCCTTGGAAAGTAAGTGATGTTATTCTTCCTGCTTTATTGATAAGAAAACTGAAGAAAACCAAGATTAATCAACTTGTGCAATGTGACACATTTCTAAGTATATGCACATGCCCACATGTGTGTAAATGCCCATGCTCATATGTGAATGCAGTGTGTATAATATATGTGTGTATATAAAATAATTTATATACACATATGTATATAATTTATGGACATATATAGACATATATAGAGAGAGAGAGAGAGACATTAATATCTGTGTTTATATGTAGATAGAAGTAGATGATAGAGATATTTTTATAGATTCACTTTCATTTCTGTCTGCATCCTATCAGAGCAGTTGGTATATGTCAGTTTGCTGATTGATTGATAACCTCTCAGTATTTTTGGTTCCTTACACTGTCATCTAACATATTATCTATATCTCACTGAATTTGTATCATTGACATATTTAATAAGCATACTAGGCATCACTTCATTAAAGTCACTGATTTAAAAAATAACAAGAACAGCAGCATTAAAAATGATAAGTCAAGCACAGATCCCTGGAACACTCCATCAGACCATTTCATTTAAGGTAATATACATTTATTATAATATTGATCTTTTGGTTCTATTCATTCAAATAGTTCAAATGATTGATTCTATCCCTTAGTCCAATACCTTTTCCATACTAGACTAGTAATCCTTTGTTGGTTTGCTTGTTTGTTTTGGACATGCAATTATTTTGATATTTTCAATTTATTTTTTCAATTTTCAATTATTCTTGCCATTATGGCTTACTTTATCAGATGTTCCCCAACTTAGAGTTTGCAGTACCATAGGACAAGAAAATGAATTAAAAACAAAAGACAACAAAATCCCTTTGAAAATCTTTACCATATGCCTTAATGATTATCATAATCACTACCATCTCTACTACCTACAACAACTCCTACTTCTACTATTATTACTACTGCTTTTGCTGCCACCACTTCCATCATTATCATCCTCACCCTCATCCTCCATAGCATCAGGTTATTGAGCTACAACTAGAAAAGAGCCTGGAGTACATCCTTTATGCTCTTAAATAGATTTGTCAAAGGGACAGAAGTAAATGAATTTGACAAAGTCACATAAATAAAGGTTAAATGTGGGTATTGATCTCACCTTTCCTGATATATTTCAAAAATACAATAATATCTTTTTTGTTCATTTTGCTGATTTTCAGAATTGCAATGTAGCAAATGACTTTCTGTTATGGAAATATCAGAAAGTTTTATGACAGGATTTTTTTGGTCTCCTCTTCTTACTTTGAACCGAGATTTTGTTGGTTGTGCAATACCTGAATTCTCAGACATTTATAATTCTGTAACATCGTAATTATTTTTCTGTAGTTAAATATATGCCATTTTAATTTATATATAAATATTAGAACTTGCTTTAAATGAATTAATTGGAAAAAAGGTTGTGAAATAAAAACCAATTGAGAAGGTAAGACACTCACTCTCATGAAACTTCATGCAGTGTACTTCTCATCCCAAAGTTAAATATTAAATAAAAAATCAAAACTTTATTTTTAACCCAGTGCATATTTGATAAAAAGTACTCAGTTGATGTAAAAAATCACATTTGAATTATAACTTTTATAGGTAAAAATTAAACACATGAAACTGATAAATCCCCTAATTTATTTGTGACAGTGCTCAAAACCTTACAGAACTCACTCTCCCCCTTAATCTGAGGACATTTATTATTATTTTTTTTACTAATCCTTTGGCATCCTTTCTGTTTTTCTTGTTTTTTTCAAATATACTGAAAATGAACCAATAGTGGCTTAAGCTATATTTAAAAACTAGAACTAATAAAGCGCTGAATTTGCATGCAAGAAAAATCAGGGTTCAAATATAGTTCTGATGTTAACTGTGTGACCATATACAATTCTTTTAATCTCTCTCAGGCTATTTTCTTCACTAATATGACTGATAAAATAAGAATAATGATACTTGTAAAAGTCTGCTTTTGAGGTTCAAATTATATATGCACATACTCACATGCATGTTTACATACAAATATATGCCCATACAATAAGTATATACATGCACAAAACTATACACAAACAAAAAAAACTATGTCATCATGTGCAGATATATACATATTGCAAATATATTTGTATGTACCTACAAATACCTATTATATATTTGTATATATTTATATACATACATGCATTTATTTATGTGCATATCTTTGCAGTATCTAAAGTTCTAGAAGATTATTATGGTTATTACCAAACAGTCATGTAGTTTATGCAATTTATTAAAATGACCTGAATCAAAGCAGATGGTTGTGAGGAAATGTCATAAAGCCTTGGGTCACCATGAAAGTGATTTTATGTTAAAAAATATTTTTAAATGATAACTGTGAGAATTTACACTGATCTTTAATATTTATGGAACACTTTACATACATTATTCCAGGAGGCTATGTGTGGAGTGGTGGGTTTATAGTTAAGGACAGCTCATTCCTGATTTACTTACTATCTGTGTCACTCTTGACAAGTCACAACCTCAGTTTCCTCTTCTGTAAAATATTTATTATCCTATGATTATTATGAGGAACAAATAAAAAACATATTTCATTGCCAACCTTAAAATAATATATAATATAGTTATTATTGTTTGTTATATGCTAACTATTTTATGGAAAGGAGTGATGAAAGACAGTAAAGAATTCAAAATATAAGTAGAGGCACACCAATGTTCATCTACTTGAGTCTTGGAAGTACCAGCCAAACACATTTTTGTGATAGCTTCTAAAAAATGAGAAATTAACAATTTCAGACTAAACTAATTTCTAATAAATTAATGCTTTTATGCCTGGAAGGAAGTTTTTCAAGTAGAAGTAAAAGTTCCTTGAAGGAAATAATCTATGACTTTTCATCTCTCTCTCCTTCCTTCCCTCTTCCTCCCTTGTTCTTCTCTGTCTCTGTTTGTGTATTTGTCTTTATCTGTGTGTGTGTGTGTGTGTGTGTGTGACCCTCTCTTTCTCTGTCTCTGTTTTTGTCTCTCTGTCGCATACTATAGAATTGGTAGAGACATATTTCTTTGTTCTTTCCTCCAGATGTTCTCATAAATGAGACTGCTTTGAGTTGGTCACTGTGTTCTCTGTGCCTTGTGGGAATTGTAAAGATGATAATGGAACTTTTTAATCTGCTGCAAGGGGAAGAAAAATGAGAAGGAAACATGTGTGACAGTACTTTCCTCTTGGGATGATCCTCTACTCCTTACCAAGCCTCTTTCCAGTACTTAAAAATCTGTATATGTGGTCAAGACTTTTTTAGGGGTCATATATCTGGATTTACTTATTTTCTCAGCTTTAGGGGAATTAGGAAATGATTATCAACAAAATCTCCTTGGTTCATGTTGAGTTCCTAGCTAGAGGAAATTTCTATAGTAAAAAAAAAAAAACAAAAAACAAAAAACAAAAAACATATCTGGCTGCAAGAATACATTTCTTTACATTAGTTGGCTACTCTACCATTTTGTTCCCTTCCCACAGAAAACAACAACAACACACACACACAACACACACACACACATGATAAAATGAGTTAAACACACTAGTTTGGAGAACCTGATTTCTTTAAAAATGACTGGTAAAAATGACAATAAAAGCAAGTATATTTTTACAATAAATAAGGATGGGAAATAAGTCTAAGATAAGAGAACAACAGCAAGGTAAGAAAAATATGTTGTCTTTCTCTAACAGGAACAGCTATGTCTTTCTCCAACAGCAGTGAGGCATAGATGGACCAAAACAGTTCTCTCCAAATCTGTCTCCATCATGTCTTATAGATGCTAAAGATTAGATATCCTCTGGTTACCCAGGTGATAGAAGCCACTTGTGCTTCAAGGTGGTGGCAGAAAAACAATGACTCCTCAGAGAGGAAACCCCTTCTCTTGCTCTTTTTTAGTCATTCCCTCTTTTCTTCTCTCAGGAGAGGGGAAGCTGAGCTCATGATCTAAGACTCAGTTAGTTAAAATTTGATGTACCACTATTATAAAATCTAAAGCCAATATGAGGATTGGGAAATGGTAATCAAAATTGAGAGGAAGTCATAATAATGAAAAAAAGCAGAAAATAATGGTCAACAGATTAATGTAATTTAATGGTTAGAATAAACCCAAGAAAAATTTATATCTTAATATTCCGTTTCACACACACACACACACACACACCTTACCTTATGTGGAAAGTAAAAAGAACCATTGGAATAAATAATGAACATTTGATGCTGATGAGTAAATATTTACCTCTGAATTTTACCTTGTGAATTTTCTCCAATTCACACATTTTCCATGTGTGTTCTTTTATTCCACCATTTTTCTCACCTCTTCTAAGCAAAGGAAATAAGTAGTCCTTAGGGGATTAGAGTTGCACAGTGTTAGGTATTTATAGCACCTGATTTTAGGGAATTGTGTGAAGTGTAAGGAAAGTAATTAGTTTAGGATTTACATTCACACTTTGCTATTTTTCCATTTAGTTGAATTCCATCAGATGCTGTCTGACAAAAGATTCATAGTTATCTAAAACAACTGTAACTGTGCATATACTGCCTGCAAATGAATGTGTCTTATTGACAAATCACTTCTATAATATTTGTATATCTTTAAAATAAATGTCAATAGATTTGGCTAGGGAGCATCATCAAAGTATTGAAATGGGATCTGCCTTTCTAAATCCTTCCTAACACACAATAAGAACTTATAAAAATACTTATTGACTGACTCTTAAAATGAAGTTTTTCTCAAATTCCAATTTTTGTATTTATTATATTTCAGTTACAAAAAAATTTCAAAGGCCTTTCAGACATATTCCTGCTCGAACAAGAACACATGCCAATGATCTAGCATTTTACGTCTCATATAAATAAGAAGACTGATAAACTTCTAAACTTCCAACCCCAAATCTATAATCTGAAGTCATATTTAAGCCTCACACAACTAAATCAAGCAAGTGTAACAGAAAACATTATTATTTCTATTTTTCAAATTAAAAAAGTAATAAAGTGATTTGTTCATTCTGCCACTCAGCAAGTGTCAACGATAGGATTGGAAGCCATTTCTTCTTCATTCTAATTTTAGCAATCTACTGGTACATGATAGATGAGGCTTTTCTTATCCATATGAACAATGATGACTTTTCTCTCTCTAAAACTCTTGTGCTATTTAATACCTTGGCTATTTATTAGTAATTATTTAATACTGTTTCACATTGATGGTTGCCTTAAAATAAATGTCTCAACAAAATTATCATATTCGTTATGGAAGGAATTAAGCCTTTGAATCCCCAATGCCAATCTATGTCTTCTTTGACCTGAATTAGGGACTTGATATGTAATTTCATAGGTATAGCAATGGATGAAGAAAATATTTTAATGAATGCAGATTGTTACTTTCTCTGCACTCATCATCTTATAGAGTTGTGTTGAGCAATGAGAGGTTAAATAACTTGATTGCCATCAGACAATTTTTATGTATCTGAGGTAAGATGAAACCCCATTTTTTCTGGACATGAGGGAAACAATCTATCCATTATCTCATCTTGTAATTTTTATGTAATACTGTAGCTATAATATTCTCTCTATTTTCAGTTCTACCCTTAATACCCCCAGTTCCTTCTGACTATAGAATTATCTTGCATCCTTTCATGTGATCTTCTTCAGTCATTAGTATTTCTATCATTTTGCTGTATATTTATTTTGTATATACTGAGATTTTACTTGTCTTTGAATGTGTTGTTTCCCTCTAGTAGTATGTAAGTTCCTAGAGTAGGTCTTCTTAAATTTTTCCACTTAGAACTGCTTTTCACCTGAGACATTTTTATATGATTTCAGATATAAAGGTATATAAAATAAATATGCAAATCAAACATTTAGTGATAATAAATCATAATTTAGAAATTCCCATTGTTATGTTACCCAATATGAGATCATAAACCACAGTTTAAAATGCTTTCTCCTAGAGGAAAGGGGATATTTTTGTTTGTGTCTTCATATCTCAGCACCTACCACCAAACCTGTTCCTTAATAGGCAGAGAGAGAAAAATGATTGGTGAAATGTATGAAATGACATATAGTGATATATATCTGCCGGGTGTCAAGAGAGCTTTGGCCCCCTCATCCTCATGGTGAAGCAGGACCATCATTACTTTTTGGGAATTTGTTTTAAAACTCATTTGACAATCTATTTGTGTTTGTCATTTTAAAATGTCATCTTCTTGAGATGACAAAAACTAGAGAGCACTTTCCATGAGCATTAATATCATTGTATTAGAGATTAACATGATCATTGAATCAGAAACTCAAATAATGAGGTAATTGATTGTGTTTATCTCAAGATAATTGCAGTTCATACTCATTTATGTATAAAGACAAGCTGAAAGAATGGATGATTCAAAATTTTCCTCTGCTTAATTTGTACCCTCTTCATGCCCATCCTGATTGATTATGAAAGCATATGATTATTAAGGACAATAAAACAAAAAGTTCAAGACATTTGACTGAAATTTGACTGTCAATTTATATGGAATCAGTTATACAATATTAAGCAAAATCCTAGAGATAAAAAGTAGTAGAAAACAAAATATCTATCCCTTTAAAACATACTACCTCTTTGCATTTCTATCACGTATGGTGGAGAATTGATGAGGGAAGTGTCTGAACTCGATTGGATGAGTGTTCCAATCAATCTGGTGAAGTCCCATTTTAGTCTCACATAACTAAGAATGCTATTAAGGATCCTTAATTTGAAGAAACTTTAAGTGCCATTCCCCATGGAGATGTGTCTATCCACTGGAACCATGCTTAGAAGACATAGAAAATCTCTGTTAAGGGGACCTGCCTTGGAAGGAATTGATTGATTAGGACTTGGGGATGAGATCATTTCATGTGAAAGGACTCAAGATCACAAAAACAGCCCTCTCTATGGTCCTTACAAGTGTGCTATTACTCCAGTATAACTCTTGTTCTTTATCTTTGTTTAAAGGTCAGATCAGTTTACAGTTTTGTCTTTAGAAGTAGGATGGAAAAGTAAATTTAGATTCATGAACAGTTATCTCCCCTAAGGGACAGTTGATGTTATTTATGATTAGGGTAAAAACATGTGGTACACTCAGATGTTCTGGACAAAACACAAATACATGTGCAATGTTTAGGCAGCCCAAATTGCATATGTGTTTGATCCTAGAGTTCAGCCCCTAGTGAGAGAAGGGTATTTTCCTATGCTATTCTAGCCTTGTAAAGTCACTTCAAGATTAAGATTTCTCAAGACTGACCTCAAAGAGAGACAATATGAGTTCTACTACAGTGTTCTCTTGAAAAAAAAAGGGGGGGGGATTAAGCAGATAATTCTTGAACATTTTTCTACATGGAGAACAATAGAAGAATAGAATGCTTATCAGAAGGACCTTGCTTGTTCAGTAGCCCACAAAGAAAGTTTACATTCAATCACAATTCTAATCTAAGTAAAGCAGAAAATAGAATGTTTTAATTGAAGCTAAAAGGACATGAGTTCAATATAACCTCAGATATATGGCTGAGTAATTTTGTGTGTGTGTTATGTAACATCTCTCAATCTTAGTTTCTTCACAAGGAAAGTAGGGAAAATAACTATTTCTTTCTCTTAAGGTTGTTATGAGGATCAAATGAAATCAGTTATGTAGAGTGCTTTACAAAGCATAAAGCACCATATAAATGCTATCTTCCTCCTCCTCCTTTTTCTCCTCGTTATGCAGAGGTTGGTAGAAAAAGTTTGAAGAACACTGTATCAAGAATCATAGGGAAGAAAGTCAGACCAGCTGCACTTCAAAGCTCATAAGCCAAATTCAGTTCCCTTTTGAAAGTAGCTGGTAATCAAATTGAGTGCTTTACTGAATTATGGGAACACTTTAACACATCTGGAGCTATCTAGATATGAAATATAATGAAATACAAAGTATTTCTGGAATGAATCTCAGTGAATGCAATGAACCAGTAAGAAAATTATTCTCTTGGAGTCATCCAAATCAATATTAATCTGAGTAAGCCCCAAATTTAGGGACATTCTATATCATGGATTGCATACTTACTTAGAGTGAGAGTCATTGCAAACTTAGGGTAAACAATTTAAATCTCTTTTCTCTTGAGTGAAATTATTACAGAGCTATAAATTTTGCATTATTTGCAAATTAAAATCCTTAAAACGCGGTCTATTCCACTCCCTTGCTCAAAAAGATCTAGTGACTACTTAAAATATATATATGGGGATACCCCCTCCTAGGATTACTTTCCAAGTCCAACTCACAATGGTGATCTCAATCCCTAGCACACACACACGCACACACACACACATACATGCAAGCACATTTATTAGTTTTAAAATCATGCTCGCATTTAAACTTTTCTTGGCAAAGATAGGGGAGTGGTTTGCTATTTCATTCTTCAACTCATTTTCCAGATGAGGAAACTGAGGCAATATAATTAAACAAGGTCACGCAGCTAATACATGTCAGAGATTGGATTTGAACTCAGGAAGAAAAAATTTCCTTTCTCTATATCCAGTATTGTATCCACTGCACTACACACACGTCCAGATAAGCTTCTTTAAACAAATCCTAGTCTTTTAATTATATAATTCAATCTGGTTTCAATTCTTTACTCCATGACTGACAAGCTCATTATTATCTAGTTTATGCTTTTGATTGAAAGATTCAATAGAGAAAGCAAGCAACTATTCACATACGTTTTATGCCTTTCGTTAAGCATGTAATACAGTAAAAGACCTACTCTCATCTAATAAAGGGGAGAGTACATTATATTCTATTCATTGTACTATATATTTGTAAACTATATAGTTAATTAAATTAACCGGGGATGTTATATATGAATGCAAATATGTATATGTATATTTGTCATCCCATATATATATATATATATATATATATACATATACATTCAAACATTTATCATTTACATTTCTTCAAAAAATAGATCTAGTTAACTTTTCTAGATTGCACTTTGTTCCTCTTCAATCAAGCTTCATCTTCTATTACATCATATTTTTTTCATGCCTTTGTCCTGACAGTTTACCATGCCTTAATTTCTCTCTTCAAATCATTTGACTTAGAATAGTCAAATTGCCTCAAGACAAATATTTATTACTATCATCTCTCTTATAGGTAACTAGTACTTCAGTAGATAGAGCACCACACTGGTAGTTATGAAATCTAAGTTCAAATCTGGCTTCAGACACTTACTAGTTGTGTAATCTGAGGCAAGTAATTTAACTCTGCCTCAGTTTCCTCATCTGTAAATTGAGCTGGAGAAGGAAGAAGGAACTGACAAACTACTAATCTTTTCCAAGAAAACCCCAAAAGAAGCCACAGTCAAGACACGTCTAAAAAAATGACTGAACAACAATATTTATCCTATACAAATCACTGGATATTATATTTGAAGGAATACTGGATTTGGAGTCATAGGACCCACATTCAAATCTTGGTTTTATAAGTTGCTCTATGAATTTCTTAGAGTCTTAGTTTCATAAGATGGAAAAAATGTGTTGAATTAAACCCTGCTAAACATAATATATGATCCAATGATCTCTGCAGACTTTCCAATGCTTGTGCTTTACACTCATGACCAAAATCTACTTTGTTTTACTTTTATTTTACTTATTTGTACAGGTGCTTTGTTCCTCCAATAGAATCTAAAATCCATTAGGGTAGACACCATTCTTGTAGTTTTTGCATTTCACGCAGCATGATGTCTGACATATAGTAGGATTTAATAAATTCTTGTTTTATAGTTGGACAAATAATATAATATTATATTTTAAAATCAATCTAATGAATTTTACAGTGTATTCAGGTGCTTCTCATCATAAAGGAAGTGAATAGAAATGAAAAGAGAGATCAGTAAATGATAAAAGTTCTCCCCTAAAATACTAAGCAAATATTTTGTTCCCTATAAATCTGCAGCTATTATTCTCAATAAAGTTCAAGTACTTTGGCTCTGCCAACTTGAATATATTCTGTTTTATACTAAGGTAAAAGCATTTGTATATAGAAAACTGGGTCAAAATGTTACTTAACCAGAAAATTCAAAGAAGAATATTTGAATACATTTAGAAGATATTTTGATTTACTAATGAAAAGTATCAGGTTCATCAAAGTTTGAGAGAGTTGTTTCAGCAGATGTACTTTGGATCCCAGTTGAAATTAAAATGAGACATTTTATCTCATGAACTTTTGTCCAAAGTGAAACAATATAATTATCATTGAGCTTTTATAATTCCCTTGAACCTGGGGTTAATTGACATCATCCACAACCAATGAAGGTTGAGTGTCATTGTACATCAGCAAGAACTACTGAAAATTAAAGCTTAAATGTTGAAAATATGACAAATTCTGATGACAAAACTGATTTTTTCCTATTTTTTAAAATTAGCAAGTCAATTCCTCAACTTAATTTTATTTCAGTTTTATTGATAGTCAAATATATTGTCTTTTTTTATTAGTAAGTTTAAAACAACATAGACTTCTCAGGAAACAAAATGTACATTTTGCTCTGAAATTTTGTTGCCTTTAGGAAATTTTGTTGCTTTTATTTGTTGCAATGATCAGCCCTTTTTAAGCCTTGCTTTTTATCTGGATATATATTTTAAAATATTCCATTAAAATTTTACATTATCTTTATATATATACATATATTTACTCTATTTTTCCTAGCAGAAAACTTATCATGAGACACACCTAGACAAATACTGATTACATTTCCAAGACGTCATTCAAATGTGCTATCCAACATAAATTGTGAAAGGCTAATCTGTGCCATTTAAAATGATTATGTAAAAAAAAACAACAAAAAACTTAAAGATTAGTAAAGAAAACAAATTATGAACTATTTCTGACTAGTAAAAATAAATACATGTATAATAAATAAAAGTCTTCCTAAATTAATCTGACCTTGTACAAGGAAAGCAGGTAACTTATTTTAGGTTAAGAAATAAGGACAATAGGGGCAGCTAATTGGTGCAGTCGATAGAGTACCAGCCCAGAAGTCAGGAAGGCCTGAGTTCAGATCTGACCTCAGACACTTAATACTTCCTAGGTGTGTGACTCTGGCCAAGTCACTTAACCCCAATTGCGTCAGCAAAAAAAAAAAAAAAAATTAAGGACAGATATTGCCAGTTGTAAAATTACCTGACCAATGTTGTAAACTGCCTAATTGAAGCTTGCTTCATCTCCTAGTTTTTTTGTATTTTTTTTTCATTTGATTTTGTTTGTTTGTTTTGTTTTGTTTTGTTTTTTTAGCATGGTATTAGTACTACCTGCCAAAGATATGATGAGAGTTAAACTGAATTCCTCAGGTTTCCTGTAATTCTGCTGGCAATTTAACACCAGAGACATGAAATCCTATTGCTTTTGCCATGCATATAGCTCTAGCACAAGATCCATATCATTTTGAAATTTTGCAAAATTTCAAAAATATATTAAGCAACCCTGCAAAGCTTTTGGTGCCCTTTGTTTTATATAGGTACAGATTAGTGCTTTTGCAGTTTTAAATATATTGGTTAAACTCAACAGTGAAAAATATTCTAATGAATTATTCTCTTGGTTTTTTTATTTATTAATACTTTTTATTTGCAAAACATACGTATGGGTAATTCCTAAACATTAACCCTTACAAAGCTTTCTGTTACAAATTTTTCCCCCCTACTCCCTACCCCTCCCCTAGATGGCAGGATATCCACTACATGATAATTATGTTAGAATACTTAAGAAATCGAATATATGTATAGTTATTGCATCATTTTTTGGGCAGGAGAAATCATATCTACAAGAAAGAATAATCCGATAAAGGAAATACAATGCAAGCGAACCTCAATAGAGAACATGAAAATGCCATGTTGTGGTCCACATTTCACATCCCTCTCTCTGGGTGTATATGGCTCTCTTCACCGAACAATTGGAACTGGTTTGAAGCATTTCATTGTTGAAGAGAGTGATGTCCATTAGAACTGATCCTCATATAGTATTGTTGTTGCCGTGAATAATGATCTCTTGGTTCTGCTCACTTCACTGAGCATTAGTTCATGCAAGTCTCTCCAGGCCTCTCTGAAATCATACTGCTGGTCGTTTCTTACAGAACAATAATATTCCATAACATTCATATACCATAATTTATTCAGCCACTCTCCAATTGATGGGCATCCATTCAGTTTCCAGTTTCTAGCCACTACAAAAAGAGCTGCCACAAACATTCTTGCACATGTGGGGCCCTCTCCTTCTCTTATGATTTCTTTGGGATATAAGCCCAATAGAAACAATGCTGGGTCAAAGGGTATGAATAATTTGATAACTTTTTGAGCATAGCTCCAAATTGCTCTCCAGAATGGCTGGATCCGTTCACAGCTCAACCAACAATACATCAGTGTCCCAGACTTCCCACATCCTCTCCAACATTTATCTTTATCTTTTCCTGTCATTTTAGCCTATCTGACAGGTGTGTAGTGGTACCTCAGAGTTGTCTTAATTTGCATTTCTCTGATCAATAGTGATTTGGAGCACGTTTTCATATGATTATAAATAGTTTTAATTTCCTCATCTGAAAATTGTCTGTTCATATCCTTTGACCATTTATCAATTGGAGAATGGCTTGAATTCTTATAAATATGAGACAATTTTCTATATATCTTAGATATGATACCTTTATCAGAACCCTTAAATGTAAAGATGATTTCCCAATTTGACGCTTCCCTCCTAATCTTGTCTGCATTTGTTTTGTTTGTACAGAAACTTTTTAACAATATAATCAAAATTATCTATCTGGTGTTCAATTAAGAGTTCCAGATCTTCTTTGGACATAAATTTATTCCATCTCCACAGTCTGAGAGGTAAACTATCCTATGTTCCTCTAATTTGGTTATAATATCACTCTTTATATCTAGATCATGAACCCATTTAGATATTATCTTGGTGTGCGGTGTTAGGTGTGGGTCCAGCCTTAATTTCTTCCACACTAGTTTCCAATTTTCCCAGCAGTTTTTGCCGAATAGTGAGTACTTATCCCAAAAGTTGGGATCTTTGGGTTTATCAAACACTAAATTTCTAACATTATTACCTAGCTTGTCCTGATATCCTATCCTATGCCACTGATCGACTGCTCTATTTCTCAGCCAGTACCAAATGGTTTTGATGACCGCTGCTTTATAATAGAGTTTTAGATCTGGTACAGCAAGGCCACCTTCATCTGTCTTTTTTTTTTTTCATTAATTCCCTTGAAATTCTTGAGCTTGTGTTCTTCCAAATGAACTTTGCTACTATTTTTTCTAGATCTGTAAAATAATTTCTTGGGAGTTTGATTGGTATGGTGCTAAATAAATAAATCAGTTTGGGTAGTATTGTCATTTTTATTATATTTGCTCGGCCTACCCATGAGCACTTAATGTTTTTCCAGTTGACTAGGTCTGATTTTATTTCTGTGGAAAGTGTTTTGTAGTTTAGTTCATATAGTTTCTGACATTCTCTTGGCAAATAGATTCCCAAATATTTTATGCTATCATCTGTTATTCTGAATGGAATTTCTTTTTCTATCTCTTGCTGCTGAACTTTGTTAGTAATATATAAGAATGCTGATGATTTATGTGGATTTATTTTGAATCCTGCAACTTTACTAAAGTTGTGAATTGTTTCTAGTAGTTTTTTAGTTGAGTCTCTAGGGCTCTCTAAGTATACCATCATGTCATCTGCAAAGAGTGATAATTTGGTTACTTCATTACCTACTCTAATTCCTTTTATCTATTTTTCTTCTCTTATTGCCAAAGATAACATTTCTAATACAATATTAAGTAGTAATGGTGACAGTGGGCAGCCTTGTTTCACTCCTGATCTTATTGGGAATGGTTCTATTTCGTCTACATTACATATGATGCTTGCTGGTGGTTTTAAGTAGATGCTACTAATCATTTTAAGGAAAAGCCCATTTATTCCTATACTCTCTAGTGTTTTTAATAGGAATGGGTGTTGGATTTTATGAAATGCTTTTTCTGCATCTATGGAAATAATCATATGGTTTTTGTTAGTTTGGTTATTGATATAATTGATTATGCTGGTAGTTTCCTGATATTGAACCAGCCCTGCATTCTTGGTATTCTCTTGGTTTAACAAATATAAAATTTCCAATCTAAAAAGAAGGAAAATAAATAAATAAATAGGAGAAATTTTAAATGTGATTCTTTTCCCATTAGATTTGTGACTTCATCAATACAGGGAAATTACAGTGAAAAATATCCTTCAAATGCCAATCAGCAACTTCTTTGTAATGTGGAAACTTCAGTAAGTGACTTAGGATACTGAGAGACTCAGTTACTAGCTCAAGACTATAGTTACTATTTTTCAGTGGCACTACTATGTGACCAACATGCTTTCAAGATTATTACTCTATGTAGTGCCTTTCAGAATAGAAAATTATATTTCACAAATTGTAAGTGTCCAGCAATCTAAGAGTTGGCAAATGGAAGGGTCCCTTCTATAATCAATTTATATGGCTTTAGAAAATTTAATTTATGCCTCCATAGGAGATAATACTTTTGTAGTCTTCTGCTTTTTCTACAATGAAAAATCATTGTCACTTTTTTCTCCCTATGACATTAAGCCAATATAAACAATCATGCATTGGATGCCAAAACAAGAAAAGTAGATGAACCAAATCTCTGTGCGTGTTCCATTTTCAGCCACTCTGACAACTTGTCAGTTTGTGAGCCAGGATCTCAAACATGTGCCAAGTATGTCTATCCAGATACTAGCCTCTTATGTAATGTGCTGGTACAAAGTTTAAAAAAAAAATCCACTGGATACTGATCATTATTTAACAATAAAACAACTGTGAGTGATTACTGATGCTTGTCTTTGTAAGAATCACTAAAATGGTTAAATACCCAGCTAGGTGGCACAGTGTGAGGTGCAGTAGATAGAGCACCAGGCCTGAAATCATGAAGTTTCATATTCCTAAGTTCAAATCTTGCCTCAGACACTTACTAGCTATGTGATCCTGGGCAAGTCACTTAACTCTATTTACTTCAATTTCTAAATCTATGAAAATGAACTGGCAAAGGTATCTTTGTTGATAAAACCCCAAATAGGGTCATGAAGAATTGGATCAGATTAAAATGACTGAACAACAATTTAGAGACATAAAACCAAATAAGCTTAGAGATATAGATAGATACTGATAGATATAGATATATTGTTATGTGTCTATCTATATACATATGAACATGCATACATACATATATGTATGAATATATATATATGTAAACATACAATACACATACACATAAAGACCTATAATATATACAGAACACTATCCTAAGCACTGAAGACATTAACTGAAAAGCAAGTCAAAGAGATCATCTCCTAATTGAAATGGCAATATACATAAGATGTTTCCATTTCAGACTGGCAACTCAGAATACTGAATTCAAGATGCTTAGGCCTAGTAGTACCCCTAAACCATCACACTTGTTTCCATTTCAGATAACACAGTCATCACTGAAGGTAGAAATAATTTTGATAAAGAACCCCATCCTTGTCATCACTACAACTATTCACCAAAAGGCCCAAGAGCTCAAGGAATGGTAGCACCTATCACATGACAAGTGTGAGTATGAAAGGCTGATGACTATCTGTGGGAGCTGGGAAGTGGGTGGTCAACATGATGACAATTTTTTTCCCCTGGGATGTACTGCCTGTTTCTCTCTCAAGGTGCCTTGCTGTATGAACAAGGATAGTTTTCTTGCTTAAAGGGAATTGATGGGGATGAGTAGACCATTCTTCACATGAATTGTTACCCAGGTTGATGACTTGAAAATAGGGATAATGGTATAGTTAGTAATTTTACGGCATCTCACTATTCCCTTGGGATTTTAAGAATTAGCTGCCTATTTGGTGAAATAAATAAGCATTTGCTGCTGTTTTAGTTGTAAGGAAGGTTGACTCTTTCTACAGAGTGATTGCTCCCATCAGTAATGGCTGTCCATTCTACTGGAAGCAGGGACAATGTTGTATCTCTCTGTGTGTCTCTTGCAATCTCTGTGTCTCTGTTTCTGTCTCTCTGTGTCTCTTTCACACACACACACATACATACATAGACACACACACAAAGATTTAATCATGTTTCTTCCTCTTGGCATTGAAAACACTTCATAACATAGCCATCTCCTGCCTTTTCAGTATTTTTACATCTAACTCCCCAACATACTCTTAAAACATTGATATTGGTTTGTTTCCTATATTTTATAAACAAAACACTCCATCTCTTGCTCTTCTCTGACCACTGATTACCCTGACTTTCTTACTGTTCCAATTGAAATCCTGCCTTCTACAGGAAGCCTTCCCTACTTTCTCTTATTTCTAGTGTTCTCCCTCTTTCAATTATTTGCTATTTACCCTGAATATAGCATACTCTGACTATTTGTTTAGTCTTTCTCATTAGACTGCAAGGTCCTTGAGGGCATATTGTCTTTTGCCTCTTTTTGTATCCCTAGAGATTATCACAGTACCTGGAACATAATACGAACTTAATAAATGTTTAATTATATGTTTAATGAAATGAATTGAAAAGAAAACAGATATATATTAAATATCATATATATCCATATATATGTACATATGCTTATCTATCTATCTCTCTCCATATATATATATATATACATATATATATATATATATATGAGTTAATGGATAAGATACTTAACCTCATACCTCTCTACCTTTGTTCAGATCTGTGTTTTCATTTTTATAGGGAAATTCTAATAAGGAAGCTCTATCATTGTTAATAATGGTCATTTCTAAAAATAACAGAGACTTGTATAAACATATAGTTTACATATACGTAGATACACATAATTGTATATATGTACATGCACATATATTTATTTTTGAGGGAATGTGGATACTATTCCTCAGTTGTGATATCAGTATAGTTTTATGTAAACTTGGGCAATATTAAACTTTATTCTCCATGAGTTTGAAGATTCTACCCAGAATCCTTCTATATTAAATCTCTAACATGACAACTGGACAATCACAAAATTGCAATATGTCTTGAGTTCATAATATAGTTCAAATATTGTTTGTAATGCAAGAAAAAATAATATGTAAGAGAACATTATGCTTTATTTACTAATTGCAAAGAAATCAAACATCCATAAGAGATCTCTTAGTTAGTCATTAATGATACATGGTCACAATCTAAAACTATTCTTTTATGGAAGAGTATGTTTAATGTCTCTTGATCTTCCCTCATCTGACCTATTATCTATGGAGAAAGTAATATTAAAAAGAAACCAACTGTCCTTTTACATTCAAAATCTGATGTTTCATACATACTTAGCAGTTGCAGGACAAGATTCCCACACTCTTTAGAGAGTTTCTTTTTTAATATCTGATACTTTTTTAAAGTTTGAAAACATATTTCTTGTTTCAATTGTTTGTTGTGATTATTCATTTCATTGTCTTTACTTCCTATTTGGTCTTAAAATGGTTTATGGGACAATATTTACAGTGAAGTCAAGATTTGATCTAATTGCTCAGAGTGAACATCATTCATTTGAGATTTCTTGAACTTTGCTCATTATTTCTATAAGGGGGAAAGGGTCTAGCTTAGTATTGCTTATGAATTCTGAATCCAAAATGTTAATACTTTTCAGGAAAGAATGCACTTTTTGTGAATCACAGTTTTTGTTTCTTTGCTTTTCTTTGTTTTGGGTTTTACTCTGCATGATTTTATGGATTGTGAAACAATGAGGAAAATACATGAATCATGAAATAAAGAGGAAAGTCATCTATGGATTAGTGGAGAGATGTAAAGTAGATACAAGTAGGTTGTAGCATATTACTAGCAAAAGAAGTACACAGAAAAAACATGAAAGATACCATCCAGCCTCACACCCTGGGTTTTGTGGGGCTTGGTAGGTACCTAGGAGCTGATTATGGTCCCCCAGAGCACTTAGTCCTTTGGAACCTAGTCTTGCTGGTGGAGCTACTTGCATCTCCCCCATTACCTGGGGATATGCAGACTACTGGGAGACCCAGACTGAGGTCCAGGACAGGGGAGTATTAAAGTTCCTGGTGATTCAAGGCCTATACTTGTTCACCTCTCAGGATTTAGATAAAGACCTGTCAGCTCCAAACAGTTCAGTCCCATTGCTGAGACACTAACAGGGTTGATTCCTGTCATTGATTTTGAGGAAGAAAAGAAGTCTCCATTTGATCCCATTAAGACGCTTTACATATAGGAGAACCTGTCCCCAGAAGAAAAGCCATCCATAGGAGCCTGGTCACAGCCCCTGCTCCTGGAAACTATGAGGAAGAGCACAGATGGTTTTCTTGAGTTTTCTCAACTTTCCCATTATGGTCTTTAAGAATGGACGACACCTCCCTCACAGTTCATGGATTTACCTGCTTACCAGTTCAAGTCTTTCCTGACCCCCAAGAAGGAACATGAAACTGGGAGAGTTCTGGTGGATTAAGCATCTTCACTGCATACTTCTCTAATGACCACTTCTACCCATCTCCTCCTAAAAGCAAATAGGTCATCATCCACAGACTGCTGAGCATGTGCCATCCAAGGTGCTATTGAAGTCCTTCTTTGGACCCCAGGGTCCAGTGACCTGCCTCAAGGCCACAAGTCACTCCTACTACTGGATTTCATCCCCATTGTGGAAAGCAACTAGTGCCTCCTTCATTTCAGGCCACTGGATCCAACCCATTTAGCTACTCCACTTTCCCATCTGGTTCAATCCAGAGTAGATCATCCTCACCAAAAGAAGCCACCAATATTTATGAATCCAAGCTCTTTGTGTCTAGCTACAGATTTCTGAATGAGGACAGGAAGAGATTGTAAGAACATTGAAAATTGACATGGTGGTCAACATTGGTTATCTCCCAGAGATGAAGCTCAAATCCCAAGGCCCCTCAATGTCATCTGCGATCTAAGATGAGAATGAAAATGTGATTGACAGTTGCCTGCCTTCCATGGAGTCCATCAAGTTTGTGTTTGAGGCTAGTGTGGGGTGGTGGGATCTCAGGTGGGAAGAAAGTGCCTAGCAGCTGGACGTTGTAATATATACATTTAAAAGGTCACCTATGTGTAATTTACTGAAGCATTTGTATGAGCTAAGGTTGAAAACAAAGTCATGTGTTCCATCCTGTTCTGGGGGGTCCTAGATAACCAGTCCTACTGAGTTTCAGAGAGGACTCTCTGGGAGAAAATTCTAAATTCTAGAAAATTTGTCCATCCTTACTCTCCTCATTAGCAGCTGGGGCCTCATGAAAAAATAGGAGAAACATTAGAATAACCAATAAAATGAATTTCATAAGGAGATGCCTAAATTGCACCTGGGGAAATACAGCTTTCCTCTAGAGATGATAATCTATTTACCCAGTGGAAAGGTGGTCCATAATATTAACAATTATTTCTTGGGCATCACTTCCATAAAGCCAGAAGATATTGAGACTGATGTCTTCAGCTTCTCATATACCTTTGAAGATTCTACTACAACTACATATGCCCAATTTCTCAAGGAAGGTCATTATTGAGCTCAGTTTTTCCTTCAGCCACAGTTCTCTAATTGAGGGGGGCACAGAGCTGAATATACTTTGTTATTCCAAGCTGGCTTCTTTCAATCCTCAAATCTGACTGAAATTTCCCCAAAACCTAAAAGAATAGATCTGATCCTAAAACCAGAATAATCCTTCACTCATTTCAGTGAGCCACAGAACTGTCTCCACAAAACAGTTACTGGCACTGGGCTCTTTGGAAACCCCAATGATGCTGTAAGGCTCTCTGGTGCAGGTTCCATTTCTTCAGAGTTTCCTCTAGCTGTACCTGTTTTGAGTCCTAAGTGTTAATTTAGAAAAAAACTATATATATAGGATCATTAGTAAAGCCAAGATGGTGGAGTTAAACCAGGATGCTGCTCCAGGTCTCTCAGTTTCCCTCAAAAATCACATGAAACCAAGCCTATGAACAGAGTCCAATGGAATGAAACTACTCTTTAGCTCAAGATAGATTGAAAAAAACTTCAAGAAAGATTAGCCTAACTGGGGTGAAAGGAGTGTTCAGTCTAGCTCAAGCAGAGCTAGGAAAACCAGTTATAGGGTTTTAATCTCAGCAGATCAGCTTCTGAGACCCTTGGTCTTGATTCAATAATAGGGCAAATCAGTAGAGCAGTTCAATCCCAGCTCAGAAGGCAAACTCTTAGAAATCAGGTGTTTTCCTGGAAAGAACAGATAAAGATACTTCTGAAAATGCAAGGGCCCTCTGTGCTCAAAATCAAGGCTTCGAACTGCACAATGCTCCCTTTACCCTAGGAATGGAGCTCAAGCATAAAAATAAAAAACAAAAGGAAATACCAAAACAAAAGGGAAACAATGAGCAAGAAACAAAAAAAGAATCTTGGCTATAGAAAGCTACAATGGTGACAGGGAAGACCAAAACATTAACTCAAACTAGAAAAAAATGTTCAAAGAGGATATCTCAAAGAGTCTCAAGTCCAAAGAGACTTCTTAGAAATGCTCTTAAAAGACTTTCAAATAACAATAGACAACTACTTCTACTATTTTACTAAATCTTTTAGAAGAAATAAATGTGGAAAGTAATTGAGAGGTATGAAAGAGAGTCAACATTTTAGATAAAAGAAGACAATTCCTTAAAAAGAATGCAATTGGCCAAATACAAAAAAAAATCCACTGAAGCAAACAACACCTTCAAAAGTAGATTTAAACAAATAAAAAAGAGATACAAAAGCTAACTGAAGGAAATCACGCATTAAAAACTAATACTGGGAAAATGGAAGCTAATGACTCAGACATCAAGAATCAGTCAAGCAAACTAAAAAGAATGAAAAAAAAATTGAAATAATGTAAATTACCTCATTGAAAAACAACAAACCTGGAAAATAGATTCAGAAGAAACAATTTTAAAAATATTGGTCTACCTAAAGTCCATGACCAGAAAAAACAGCCTGCATAACATTCTCTAAGAGGTCACCAAGAAATACCATCCTAATATTCTAGAAACAGAGTGGAGAATAGTCATGGAAAGAACCCATCAATAACCTCTGGAAATAGATCCCACAAGGAAAGCACGAAGGGAATATTGTTGTAAAATTCCAGAAATACAATGTCAAGGGGAAAAAATACTGCAAACTGCCAGATGAAAACAATTCAAACATTACGAAGCAAAAGTCAGGATTATCCAGGATCTGGCAGCTTTTAAAATAAAGGATTGGAGGGCATAGAATACCACATTCCATAAGGCAAAGGTCCTGGGGTTACAACCAAGAATTAACTCCCCAGTGAGACTGAGCATCATCTTTCATGGGAGGCATTGATTCTTTAATGATGTAAGAATCATTTCTATTAAAATTTTTATTGGAAAAAAACATAACTAAACAGCAAATTTAATCTAAATACACAGGATACGAGAGAAGAATAGAAAGATAAACAGGAGAAAATATATATTATTTAAAAGTTAAACTGTTTATATCCTTAGATGGAAAAAATTTATATATATATATATGTATATATATATATATATATAAATAAACTCTTAAGAACTGTATATGTTACTGGGGTAGACAGAGGGGACCATCATATGGTCAGAGGGTGTGGTTACAAATAGACTCTGACATGATGATATCAAAGAAAAGGACATTAAGGAATGAAAAAAGGACTGTATATGGGAGAAAAGGAAAGTTGCATGCCCATTTCACTGGTCTCCTCTTTCCCTAGTTCTAGAAATAGACTACAATGCAATAAAAATTATATTCAGTAAAGGGCCAGGTAATAATAAACTAAAAATCAAATAATCTAATTCTAAAAAATGAGTGAGTTAAACTATAAATCACAGAAACAATCCATAATTTCATTGAAAAGAATGACAACATTGAGACAACATATCAAAATCCATAGGACACAGCCAAAGTAGTTCTTAGGGGAAATTTTATATCTCTAAATAGCTACATGAATGAACTAGGGAAATCAGTGAAATGAGCATGCAACTAAAAAATCTAGAAAAAGAACTATTTAACATACTATAATTAAATAATAACTTAGAAATTCTGAAACTCAAAGAATATATTAATAAAATTGAAACTAAATAGCTGTTGACATAACTAATAAAACTAAGAGTCAGTTTTATGAAATAAAAACAAATTGGGATAAAAAAGCTCTGGCTACTTTGATTACAAAAAGGAAAGAAACAAACTAAATAACCAGCATCAAAAATTAAAAGGGTGAACTTAACACCAATGAAAAAGAAACTAAAACAATAATTAGGAGCTATTTTTCCCAACTGTAAGGCAGCAAATATAACAATGTAAGTGAAATGAATGAATATTTTCAACAATATATATTGCCCAGATTAATAGGAGAGGAAATAAATTACTTAACTAATCCCATTTTAGAAAAAAAAAATTGAACAAGTCATTAATGAACTCTGCAAGAAAAAATCTACAGGCCAGATGGATTTACAAGTGAATTCATTTAAAGAACAATTAATTCCAATACTATGCAAAGTATTTTGGAAAAATAGGTCAAGAAGGAGTCCTGCCAAATTCCTTCTATGACACAAATATGGTACTGATACCAAACCAGGAAGAGCCAAAACAAAGAACATTACAGAATAAATGATCTAATGGATATGGATGGAAACATTTTAAATAAAATACTAGTAAAGAGATTACAGCAACTTATTAGCAGGAAAATGCAATATAGCCAAATGGGATTTATACCAGGAATGAAGGTCTGGTTCAATATCAAGAAAACTATTACTATAATCAACCATATCATTAACAAAACCAACAGAAATCTAAAGATAATCTCAATAAATTCAGAAAAACTTTTGAGAAAATGCAGCACCCATTTCTTTAAAAAAAAATGCTAGAGAGTATAGGGATAAAGGGAGCTTTCCTTAAAACAAAAAAAAAAAAAAAAAAAAAACAGTACCTGTCTAAACCAACAGCAAGCATTATTTGTAATGGAGAAAAGCTGGATGCATTTCCAATAAGATCAGAGGAGAAACAATTATTCCCATTATCATCACTATTATTTGGCATTGTACTAGAAATGTTGGTTTTAGCAATAAGAAAAGAAAAAAAAAAGAAATTAAAGGAATCAGAATAGGCAATGAGGAAATGAAATTATCACTCTTTGCAGGTGATATGATAATATACATAGAGAATCCTAGAAAATCATCCAAAAACCTACTGAAAACAAATCTCAGCTTTAGGAAAGTTGCAGCATGTGTAATATACACAAATCAAAGCCCATTAGGAAGAGATAGAGAAATTCAATTTAAAATAACTATAGATAAAATAAAACAAATCTGCCAATACAAACAGGAACTATATGAAAACAATTACAAAGCACTTCTCACACAAATAAAATCAAACTAAACAATTGGTAAAATATAAATTGCTCATGGATAGGTGGAGCTAACATAATATAAATGACAATTCTGCCTAAATTGAATTAGTTGTTCAGTGTCATACCAATCAGTCTGACAAAAAATATTTTATAAACCTAGAAAAAAATAATAACAAAATACATCTGGAAAAATAAAATGTCAAAATATCAAGGGAATTAATGAAAATAAATATAAAGGATGGTGGCTTAGCAATAACAGATCTAAAACTACATTGTAAAGCATCAGTCATCAAAATGATTTGATCCTGTCTACAAAATAGAATAGTGGATCAGTGGAATAGATTAGATGTACATGACACAATAATCAAGTCCTATAGTAATCTAGTATTTGATAAATCTTCAAACTCTAGCTTCTGGGATAAAATCTCAATATCTGACAAAAAAAGATGTTGGAAAACCTGAAAAATAATATGTTGGAAATTTGGCATAGACCTATATCTTACTTACACCCTATACCAAAATAATGTGAAAATAGATACATGATATAGACATAAAGGGTGATATCATAAGCAAATTAAGAGAGCAAGGGATAATTTACCTATCAAATCTTTGGAGAAGGGCTATAAAACTGTGCATATTCTATGACCCAGCAATGACACTATACTTTTTCTGTATACCAAGAAAATCATGAAGGATTTTGCCCAGATGGGCAAAAATGGCTTATAGTAGTTCTTTTTGTCTT
This sequence comes from Myrmecobius fasciatus, assembly GCA_023553655.1. Lineage (NCBI taxonomy): Eukaryota > Metazoa > Chordata > Mammalia > Dasyuromorphia > Myrmecobiidae > Myrmecobius > Myrmecobius fasciatus. The sequence goes on along the minus strand of JAJPUD010008579.1, from coordinate 58,137 downwards.
AACAAAGAATTGAAAAAAAATGAGTAGATTCCAATCAATTGGGAAATGGTTGAACACATCTGGATGTGGTGGATGAAGGTAATGGAATATTATTGTTCTATAAAGAATGATGAACAAGCTGATTATAGAAAGACATAGAAAGATTTACATAAGAAGATACTGAGATAAAGGAGCAGAACCAGGAATACATATTATATAATAACAGCAAGAATTGCGATGATCAATTATGAAAGATTTAATTCTTCTCAGTGGTTCAGTGATTCATAGCATTCCCAATAGACTTTGGAGAAAAAAAATGCCACCTACATCCAGAAAAAGAACTTGGAGATTCAATGTAAATCAACACATACCTTGTTCACTTCTTTTTTCTGTTTTTTTTTTTCTCTCATGTTTTTTTTTCCCTTTTGCTCCAATTTTTGTCTCCCAACATCATAAAGCAATGATAAATTTAAATTTAATATAAATTTATATTTATAAATAAATAAATTTAAATTTTAAAAAAAGAAATGATTAACTCCCTGGGATTTGGCAAAAGACCCACTCTGGTGGCCCTGTCACCTAAGGACTTGGCAGCTCTGGGAACTTTCCTTTTGTTGACTCTTGCTTTTCAAAAGCAATCAAGGTATTAAGGCAAAAATTAATCTGTCCATTTGCAGTGAGGAGCATTGGGGAAAAATAGCAGGGTCCCCTTGCCATGATTCAAGTCAGACCACCACCTCTTAAGCTGGTATTCAAGGACATGGTGCTGGAATACCTTTTTACATATGCATAAATGTATTTCCCCTATTTGTACTTTATAGTTCTCAGTTTGTAGATATTTTTAATAACTCCACTGAGTAGGAAGAGGCACTTCAACTGTTCTGTATGATGATAGAATCCTAAATCCTAGATAAGTCAAGCTTGATACGTTCTTGAAAGTAACTGGAAGGGGAAAAAAAGTTCCCTGTTCCTTTCCTTCATGTTTTAAAATATTCCATTAGGGAAATAGATGATCCAATATTGATAAGTGGTTCCGTATTAGCCCTCCATGTCTTTATCCTCAGGATCCCCCTATGTAGATGAGGGCATCCTAGTCTCTAGTTCTTGGGGTCTGCAGGCAGGCTTAACTAGGCTTGCGATTTCCCTCATGACAAGGATGACAGGTAATTACTCCCTTAAGGCTCAAGAAACAATACTTTTTTGGTCCCATAGGCCTAAGTCTTTCAAGTTTTCCCCAGACTGCAGGGATCAGGAAAGGGTTAATACTATATCAGATGCCAAGTTATATTCTTGAGCATGATGGAAGTCCATGACATCTCCTGGGTCAACTCATCTAATTATCCATAGCATTGGACAATATTAATGTAACCAAACTTTTATTCTATTCTCCAGCCACGTCTGCAACCCAATAACAAGTGAAAGGCTAGGCTATTTATAGACCACAATGTTTAATCTCTTCCCAAAGTCTCTTTTCTTGAAAAAGAATGAGACAAAATACCTCAGTTCTGATTCTTGCTTTTCAGTTCTGAGGGATGATGTGATGTTGTCTATACTGTTTTTTTGGAACACGGAATAGGTGATTATTGATCAGAAAGACAGGAAAGAGAAATAAAGTGCTTCCCCCACTTTTCCCTGAGTTATGGCTCAGTGTAGAGTCTGAAGGATGTCCAATGTAAATGCCCCCCCAAACCCAAAACAAAACAATATAGTCTTAATTCTGTATCAGTCCCACACTCAGTGATGGAAGTAATTAAAAACAGACCATAATTCAAATATCAATGAGTTGAAGTATTAGCCTATGTGATAAAGTGCTTCATTTGACTGGTTATTGGCCTATACAGTATTTTTACTTCTTTTTAGCTATTATCTCAGTGGTTACTACAGATAACACCCAGAGCCTTAATCCTGAAGAAGTGTTGTAGGTGAGCTTCCAGTTTGCCTTCCTCTTTTGTCTTTTTCCTCTGACTTAAACTGTTATCATCTTTATGTGTTCTGATAAAATAATGGAAATGTTCACTGATCAGTATGCCATTCATCAGATGCTGAGGCAGTTTCTTGCCTCCTGAGATTGATAAAAAGTTTTAAAAAAAGGTCAGGAGGAACATGCTATTTTGCATCTCAAATTGGAAGACCAAATGACAGCATAGCTTTGAGGAGAAATGCCAAAAGCATCTCTCTTGAAGATGAAGGATTTTCAATGAAAAACCAAATGACAAAGAAGCAACATGTTTATAATATCAAAAACAATTATTTCTATCCCATCTTACCCATCATTTTAAACCATGATCTTGGCCAAGTCATTTGGGACTCCATTTTGTAATCTATTAAATGAAGGACTTTCATAATATAAAAAAATCCTTCAAGATTTTGTAATTAGACCCTTCATTTTATAAATGAGGAAAAGAAGGATAGTAATAAAGGCAAGAACAATAGAAATCATACATAATTCTTTTGGCTGACAATTTGTATTATGTGAATGACATCAGATTTTCTCCAATTATGACTCCATTCTAATGGATAGGGATGGTGGGTTATTCTGTTGTTTATTTAGGAAGGAGATAAAACATCTTAAGTGGTATTTGTGGAAGGCACTGTAGTAAAGAGAAATGGGTTAATTAGCAGGCCTCTTTTCCCTTGTGGACATTCACAGTCAGAACCTGACTTTCACAGAATTTTAGATTTGAAAAGGAATTCACCGGCCAACTAATCCACCCCCTACCTAACTTAAGAAGGTGTTCTACAAAACACCTAAAGTGTGCTCATATGACTTTTAACAATACAACTCAAAGAAGAGGGGCCTAACAACTGGATTTGGGAAAGTTCTCATTATTGACAAATTGTTCCATCACTCAGATTGGGATTTGTCTCTACAACTTCTGTTCTCTGGAACCTAGGATCTTACAAATTGAATTGACAATAGCTGCTGAATCTTTTCTTACTATTTACTTCTTTTTCTTGGTTTTCAATTCTCTAATTCAACATTTTTCTCACCCTTTCCAGTTCATTTATACTTTTCCTTGGCAGAGACAAAAGAAGGAAAATCAAGTTAATATCTTCCTTTGAACACATTGTAGGGATTAGACATCAGTAAAAATAGGGTTTTAAACCTCTCTCTGATAATGGTCAACTACATGACCATGGATGAGTTCATTAAGCTCTTTGAGTCTCACATTTCTTATATAGGAAATAGGAAATCTCTTCCTCACAGGACTGTTGGGAAGCTCAAATGAATTGATGTATGTGAAATGTGCATATAAATGTTATTATAATCAGTTGTCTTCCCCTCAAAACTTAGTATTTTTACTCCTTTCTTTTTTGCACTCTGGCACTCTGGACATTCTTACAAAATCATGTCACACATGCACATTTTCTTTCTTTTTTTAATTTATTTTTTATTTGCAAAACATATGTATGGGTAATTCTTCAACATTAACCCTTACATAGCTTTCTCTTACAAATTTTTCCCTCTTACTCTGCACCCCTCCCCTAGATGGCAGGATATCCACTACATGTTAATTATGTTAAAATACTTGACAAATCAAATATATGTATACATATGTCCACACTTATCATTGTTGTGCAAGAAAAATCATATCTACAAGAAAGAAACATCAAATAAAGGAAACACAATGCAAGCAAACATCAATCTAGAGCATGAAAATGTTATGTTGTGGTCCACATTTCACATCCCTCTCTCTGGGTGTATATGGCTTTCTTCAGTGAACAATTGGAAGTGGTTTGAAACATTTCATTGTTGAAGAGAGCCATGTCCATCAGGATTGATCATCATATAGTATTGTTGTTGTTGTGTATAATCATCTCTTGGTTCTGCTCATTTCACTCAGCATCAGTTCATGCAAGTCTCTCCAGGCCTTTCTGAAATCGTCCTGCTGGTCGTTTCTTATAGAACAATAATATTCCATAATATTCATATACCATAATTTATTCAGCCACTCTCCAATTGATGGGCATCCATTCAGTTTCCAGTTTCCAGCCACTACAAAAAGGGCTGCCACAAACATTCTTGCACATGTACTTTTTCCTTCTGCTATCTGTTCATTTTCTATCTCCTCTTAAGATCTAAGATGTTTCTACTTTCCACACCTCTTTTGACACAACATTCCCATTTTCCTCCATATTAGCATTTCTTTACTTTGTGTTTTCAGAATTACAAACTCCTTTATATCCTCCAAAATAAAAAAGAAAGAAAAGAAAAAAAAAGAATAGAAGAAAGATATTGTTCCCAAAATCAAGATTGTAAAAAAGGAAGCAGGTAAGTCAGATAATCTGGTGTGATTCATTCATATCCACACAATGCACAAAGATAATAGAATCTTAGAAGTGGTATGAGAAGGTACCTGCAAACTCATATAGTCCAACCCCATTCATCCTTTTTATTTATACAAATAATGAATCTGCCTCATTCAGAGTAACTTTCACAAGGTTTCACAACTAGTTAGTGGCTAAAACAGGACATCAAAGAAGGTCCCAGAGTAGTGGATTTACAGAGAAGCAATTACAAGGGTACATAAACATGAATCATACTGGATGAAAAGATGTAAACAGATTGTGATGTGGAGTGAATACCTTCATTAGTGAGGTCAAAGGTCCCTTTGTATATCAAAGCATCTTATTTTTCATAAATGTACATGCTGTCTACTTAGAAGCACAGGTGAAAGATCCAATTACTATATGTGATAGCAGTGATGTGGGCACACCCTTTAGTGATATAGAAATGGATATTAACCCTTCCAATCTTGTCTGTCGTGTTTGAGGACAAAACATATCACTGAAGCCCCAGGATACAAAAAGTTTAATAAACTGTGTTAATTATCTTAACAAGTTTTAACTATTTAACATGTGAATAATTACTATTCCATGTGATGGGAATTTTTTTTCTTGAATTCTCTTAATGTCTCAAGTCAGCTCACAAAAACAACACAACAAAAACATCAAAATTAAACAAAACACAGCAAAATCATACCCTAAATAGCATAGTGAAAACAGAACCAGAAAATAATCCTTATCAAATGTTTCATAAGAATGGGTTCAAATTCCAGAGTGACTGGGACTGGGCTTGAGTCTTGGCCCTGTCCTTATTCTTTTAGCACCATTACTATAAGTAAACCATGATTTGAACTATTTTTTATTCTTTCATGAAAGATATAGTTGATACATTTCAAAGGTCTAAACAGGAGCATGAGGAAATTAGATAGGATAAGACTAGAGCTGAAGTAGAATGGAACATCATTGATAGAAGAAGCTCCCTGATGAGGAAATTTAATTTTCAAGTGCTATTTGGCACCTTCTCTCTATCTTGGATGCTTAGCTAGTTGCTCAGAGCACAAGGACACTTGTCCAGGTTCTTTCAGCTAGCATATATCAGAAAAAAAGACTTTAAATCTGTCATCTTTTTTTTCTAAAACCATTTCCTCTACTACATACATACATGAACACATATACATATGTTTGTGGATGGGTATGAGATTCAGAGAGGTTCTGGGATATGTTTAGGTTCACATAGCTAGTAAGTATCAGAGGCAAGATTTGTACCTCAGTTTCTCAAAGAAGAACAATAAATAATATCAAATCACATTTTTGAGGATCTAATACACTCCATATCCTCATCTAGTGTACCTAATATACTTTATACACTGCTGAAGATACAAAAAAATGAAGGAAAAATAACTTTTCATTACACTGCCATCCTGTTCCTATAATAGGTAAAGACATTGCTTTAAAGAAAAAAAAATGGAGTGGTATTAATGGCAGCATTTCAGTGTCCTGAAAAAAAACCAATATCAATTTTATACATTTATACTTTATACATTTATATTGTAATAAACAACATCCTAAGACATAGTATTAGCTTAGGTCTTAGCTCATTTCATATCCTTGAAGTAACTGACATTTTCATAATCCTTGTCTTGCTCTGCTGATTAGTGAATGGTAGTTCTAGGTACTGAGAATCTTTATTTCTGAGTAGTCTCTATCAAAAAGGATATTAGAATCACAAAATCCTAACATTAGAGTCAGACGAAGAGGGGCCATAAAAGTCGTTTGATCTAAACCATTCATTTTTCCAATTGAACAAACTGTGGCTTAGAAAGACTGTAACTTGTCAAACATTTACAAGTGAGATTAAAACAGGAATTGGGCTCTCTTCCTCTGACTCCAGATCCAGGACTTGGAGTTCTGAGTTCAATCAGGAGAGACAGTATAATTGTAAAACATTATTTTCAGTTACAATGAAAAGAAATTTCTGATGGCAAAGAACAAAATGAAAAGATAATATTTATTTGAGTATTTATGCAAATATAACTTTTTTGTAGGTATGATGGTTTTTAAAAAATAGAGTTCCTTCTACTATTCCCTTTTACTGTTGTCTTTAATCTCATAGCAAGTCCAGATTTCAGAATGTAAATTTTCTGAAATATTTCACTCTTAGCACCTTCCTTTAAAAGGAAACTAAATTCTCAATTCATAAACAAAGAATGTTTGCCAAAGAAGGAGGAAGCCTCTGTCATGTATAAAAAAACCGTTTTGTAGTTGCCAGTATTTGAATCTGGGAAAGTCCCTTTGAATACTTCAGGGAGTTGATGCTGTACCTACTACTTTTAAAAGGATTTTTCAACATCCATTACATATGATATTTTCAGGGCAGCCTTTTCCTTTCAATAATTTTGAACCTCAAACATTACATTGTTAGTTCTCAGAAGGCATTGCAGGGGCCAGTGAAAACACTTAATAAATGCTAATTGATTGACAGACTAAAGGCATTTAGGGTTGGTAGAAGCCTTTAGTCATATGAAAAAGTATAAAATATTATGTAAGGACTCAAGGACCATATAACCTATCAGGAAAAATTATCAAAGAATAATGAGTGGATGATGGTAATTATCCATAATCCTTTATCAGATATAAGAGATGAAGCCAGGGAGCTACTAAAAACCTCTAGAAAAATTGAAGAAAATTAGGTCACTGAAAATGTGATGAAAGGCAATGGGCATTTTCAGACTGGAATTTGGGAAAATATCTGTTCATTGTTTTAGATGTCTAATCAAACTCCTTCACTTTGCACATTAGTAAAATAAAGTCCAGGATAAACCAGGTGGTAGAGTGAATAGTGTCTGGAAGCTGGAATTAGATTCATCTTCCTGAGTTGAAATTTAGCCTCAGACACTTACAAGCTTTGTGATTCTGAAAATTATTTAATGTAAGTTAATTATTTGCCTCAGTATACTCATTTATAAAATGAGCTACATAAGGAAATGGTGAACCATTATCATATCTTTGTCAAGAAAACACCAAACGTGGACATGAAGAGTCAGATATGACTGAAATGACTGAACAAAAACAACCTAAAATAAAGCCGATAGTTGGTAAGTGAATATGTTACAATGTCTCAAAATGACTTAGAGATAAAAACTTGAACACCTGATTCAAAGTCAAGACCTCAGTCTACTATATTTCACAGATAAAATCAATCTATCAAAAGCCAATGAATCAACATGCATTTATTTAGAACTTACTATGTGCTACACTCTCTGAAATCATGCACTTGGGATATAAAATCAAAACTGAATAAATGTTTCCTTGCAAGGATTTTATCAGGGAAGACAATGTGGATAAATAGAGTAAAGTGACAGAGACAGAGAGGGAGACGAAGAGAGGAGAAGTAAGCAGAAGAAAGAGAGCAAAATGATAGAAAAGTAGAGGAGAGAGGAAGTAAAGAAGGGAGAAGCAGAGAAAAGAGAAAGAAAAAACTCAAAAAGAGAGACAGAAAGAGGCAGAAGAAAGACAGAGAAAGAGGTAAAGATTAAAGAGACTGGAACTGTTTTAATCCAACTGTCTTGTGTCTTCCTAACTTTACTTCATATTGCACAAAGAGCTTCAGTAAAGTGAGGCTAATTTGATTTTTTTCTTTTCTTTTCTAAATGTCAGTGTGCACAAGAGTTATGCATGCACATACATACACACATACATACATACAAACATATTGGACTTTGAGATTTTCTGTACTTTGTTGATTCATTACAACACATATTTACTCTTGGAGCAAAGATAATTACAGATATAAATCTTTACTGACTAGTTATCTAAATAAAACTTTAAAGTCTTAAAAAACAATTGACTTGTCCAGGAGAGCGAATCTATTATCCCTTACCAAATGAATATATTTGTCTATGGATAAACTCATAAGGCTTGCCTCTTTACAATGAATCTGCAAAGAGATTGAGATAAGTTGATTGCCTCTATCATGATAACATAGGATTGGCCAAAGGTGGTAGTATTTAGAAGGAGAGGGAAGACAGTTTTCTACATGTTTTATTAGACAAAACTTGAATGCTTCTTTTATAGTAGTAGTTTGCTGAGTATATATGACTTCATAATAATCCTTAATTGATAAATTTGAGCAAGTAAATCTTTCTTTCAACCTTGATAATGTAATTATTCACATGATTAGATTAAATATACTTTGATTCTCAAATCCATTTTGGAGGAGATATGGCATTTTGATTATAGAACATTTTTATTGGCATATGTAGAGCATAGACTCAGAATTTGAAAAATCCTTAAAGATTACCTAACCAATTAATTAGCTCATGAAATGTAAACTCAGAAAGGGGAAGGGAATTCTAAGGTCATTCAAGTAGGAGTTTTAAGAATGGTATGTTCTGATGCCATATTTCATTCCCTGGGTTAGTCCCTACTATGGCTTTTGCAATATTGATTCCAATATGAACAATTTCTGTTTTAGGGTTTAAAATTATTTTTAAGTGATGGATAGACTGTGAGAGTTTATGGAGTGAGTGTAAAGAAGCAACAATACAAGTATATGAGATCAGTCCACAGAATAAAGGAATACATTGTGGAAGGGTTGAACAGGAAGATTCCCAAAAGATTTTCAAAGAAATACCAAATTATATGAATATATTTCCTCTGTGCTATCCTGGTGTGCTCCTTACCTGTGAAGGCCATATTTTATTTCTTCCTGTTTTATGATAATGAATATTAGAATTTAAAGTGAAATATGTACTGGGTATTTTAACTTTCCTTAAGAGAATCAGTATCTCTTAGTGGAGATTATAGTATTTTTGAAACCACTAAGGCTTAATTCTTCACATCAGAATTACCACAGCTAAATCACTTAACCTTCCAACCTCAGTTTCCTTGTCTATACAATGGGGGTAATACATCTCACAAACACTTCAAAATACTATCGAGATGTTCAGATAGGATGGTAGATGTGTAGGTAAGTAGATAGATATGAGACAAACAAGAGAAAGGAAGAAAAAGAAAGAAATCAAGAGAGAAAGGAAGGAAAAAAGGAAGGAAGGGAGAGAAGGAGAATGGAGGAAGGGAAGAAGTGATAAAGAGGGGAAAGAGGAAGAAGAAAAGAAAGGGAGGTAGGAAAGAAAGAAGGAAGGAAGGAGGGAAGAAAGGAAGGAAGAAAGGAAGGAAGGAAGGGAAGGAAGGGATAGAGGAAGAAAAGAGAAGGGGGAAAGAATTAGTGAGGGAGAAAGAAAAAAAGGAAAGAAGGAAAAAAGAAAGATGATAGTTTTACCAAATCTCTGCACATATATTTTATATCACTTTGTAAACTTCAAGTATTAAAAAAAAAACTTTTTCTCTAATTTGGCCACCCTGGCCAAATTCATTGAATTTTTTGAGATTTCACATTCTTCATCTGTAACGAGAAGGGGTATGAATTTAATAATCTCCAAGGATTTGTCTGGCTCTGAATTTGCGTTTAACATAAGAAAAATTTGGTTCCTATCATTCTTCCTCATTTTCATCTTTGGGGGCTCTGATTTTCTCATCTCTTTCTGTTGTGATCTGAGTAGAAAATCAGCATTTCTCAGCACTATTAAATTTCATTATATAGACATGTTTTCAGTGTTTACTCTTCTAAAAGAGCTAGTCTAGTTATTTTGTGTCAGTCCTAAATTATCCTCTGATCTTATTTATTAAAGGAAGACCATGGGGATCTGTTGGAAATGTTATTTCTAACAGATCCCCACTGTGTTCCTTCTCTTTTTGTCTTTGTTCATGTTAAATTCAGGGGAAAAAAGATTCTGATTTCATTATGGTCACAATGATTTGCAAAGGTATTTTTCCATGCTTGACCCTCATCCAAAAGATTCAAATTTTCCAGTTAAGTTAATAACCATGAAGCATAGAATCAGAGTAAGAGACTTTTCCCCCTTTACTATGGAAACTACTTGAAATATTATCTGACAGATAATCTAATTATAGTCCTGATAATAATTAGACTGGATGGCAAGATGACAATCTTTTACAAACTCCAACTTGCCCAAAGACCTCTCATTTTCTAATTTTAGCTTGACTGTGCTTTGCTCTTTGTAGCTTCTGCACACATGATTTCAAGTATTCTAAAATTACCAACATGGAGGTCAATCTATTTCATAAGTATCAGGTTTAAATATTGCGATGTAAACAATGCATAAAAATATCATGTCCTTATCAACTTGTGCTATCCTTGGGGAGGTACCTCATTGTAGCTGAAACCACCTCATGGAGAGGTCCCATTAAATGGAATGAACCAATGAGTCGGTATGTATAAATGTGCTAGTCACTAGGCAAGTTCAAAATTGAGACACGCTCCATGTTCAAGGAGCTTACATTCTCAAAGAAGATACAGTACATATAGGGAAAGAGTGACCAGGGAATTTAGTTTTGATCTAAAGAGTCATTAACATGGTAAATGGAGCTATAAACCATTCAATTTTTACACTGCAAGAACAAGAGGTAGAAAGAAGAGATGATTATGTATGTGGCAAAAGGTATTACAATACAAAGTGTTACAAAAAAGATTACAGTATGCTTAGTAGGGCAGAGTTTCTGAGTAGATTGGTAGATGTTCCACATGGGCAGGGGCTGCCAAGACACAAAGGGTTAGGTAAATCTTATAGTCAACTACAAATCATAGCAGTTCAGTCCCAGCAGCTGAGTTAGTCTAGTCATCTCTAGAAATCCCTAAAAAAAGGATTTCTAAAACATTTTTTTATTTCATAGGAGAAAATGTTGAAGAAAGTAGACAGGATAGTGGATAATGTAGGCTTTTTAATAAGACAAAAAAGTAATAATGAAGGTCCAAACTAAAGTGATAACAATGAGAGAAAGGAGATGTTCACAAGAAAGTTTCAGATGTAGAACCAACAATTTGTCAGTGAGTGAAATGTGAAGATGTGTTAAAAGCAAAAGGGCAACATTGAGATTTCAAAAGGATCTCAATTTTAGAGTGACAATGAAACTTTGAAGTCATCTAAACCAATCCTTATTTTACATATGCAGGATTAAGAGAAATTGTGACTAATCTGTGGATAAACACAAGGTATCTAAAGAGCCAAGACTGGAAATCTTGGTTCTCCGACTTAAGTAAGCAATAAAGAATAAAAAAAAAATTAAAAGAAACAAACAAACAGGGAAAGGAGACTATGGCAATAGTGGTACCAATGACAGAAATAACTAAATAGAAAATGTGGAAAGAGAAAGATAAGAAGTAATTTTTTGGATATATTCACATGAAGATATTGGTGAACCATATAGGTAGAGAAGGCTCAGAGGTAGTTGGAGATGTTACTGTTCAGCACAGGAAAAGAGTCCAGAACTCTTGAATTCAGGTTCTTGATTTATTTTTTGCATGATGGAATACATTGCTAATCTGGAGAAGTTTAGGAACCTCTTCTCAGAAAAAAAAAAGATTTTTAAAAATATATAGGACTGTCAGGGAAAGCAATTATCAAATATATTTTAAAATGAGTTCACATCCTCCAGGTGAAAAAGTCCTGGTATAGATAAATGGAAAAATACCATTTTAAACTACAGGGTTAAATAAATTTTGTAAGAGAAGGTGAGTACACATAACAAAGAAGAAGGCCAAAATCTTGGAGCATATCCTTTGTAAATATTGGAAAGTAAAGTTACTTGATAAAAAGCCTGGTATAGAGATGGAAGCAGAGCCAGGAAATATTAGAGTTTCAGAAGTAGAAAAGAAAATACTGAGATGAAGGGGCCATTCTACCGTCAAATTCTGAAGATAAGACGTTTCTATAGATCAACAATTATTTTATTCAGTACCAATTATGTTTCAGGGATGGAATATGTAGATGGAATTAAATTGTCCTTGTCCTCAGAGCAATAGGCACAGAATATAGAGAAATAAATTTAACCCTGATGTCTAGGGAAAGGAAAAAAAATAAAGAAGCATACCTACTTCCAAAAATTTAAGGTAGCCAAAAGAGAGAAATATATATGAGAAGGTTATGGACTGTCTGGAATAAAGGGGATGAAGTAAACATATGGGAGATACACATTTTTGAATGATGGCAATATGAGAATTTCTTTTTTCTAAATGTGCACATAGGTAATAAGTGTTTTATTTATTTTGTTTTATTTTCCCCTTTGCTACCTCAAGATGGGTGAGAATGGATGAGAAGAAGCAAAATAAATATATGTTAAATGAAAAATAAAATGTAATTTGAATTTTTTTTAAAAAAATTGAAGCAGAAGCTTTATTTTTACTGGAGTTCTTCAAGAAAAGGTTAGTTACATAACTGAATTGGGATTCATTCCTATGTGTATGAGTTGGACTTAGAGCCTCCAAAGTTCCTTCCATATCAGAAATTTGGCAAATTTGAGAAAAAGGCCAGTATATTTGGCAATTAAAAAGTCATTATTGAACTTTACAAGAACAATTCCAATAGAACAGTGGGAGAGAAATGAGGGTTATTGATCTCTGTCATCACATCAGTTTTAGATTTTGGGCATCATAAGTCTAAGATCAAAAATAAGGATGAAAACTGGACCTTGGACTTGATAAATATATAGGAATAATATAGAGAAGGAAAGCAATAAACAAGCAAAAACTCCATTGACAGGCAGGTTGTGGCCTTTTTGTTACTTATTTTCTTAGAGATGACCTACAATACTAAGAGTTTCAGGGATTTGCCAAGGATCATAAAATCTTTTTGGGTAAAAGGCAAGACTTACACCTAGATTTCCTGCTTTTGAGGATTATTCTCTAGCGACTGTACTTGCTGTCTCTAAGATCGATGGTTACTTAATGATTTTCCTAAAGTCTCTCATCTTTTAATAGGAGAATAGGTGGTGAGAAATGAGAGGCATTCCTTTTAATGTATTTTTGAGAAGAAAAGGGTATGGTATAAACAGAATCAGAATTGAAATCAAGAAAAACTATGTGACATTGGGAACATGAATTCATGTCCTTGAGCCTCAGAATTTTAATCTGTTGCACAGAACAGTTGGGTTATAAGATTTCTGTGGTTCCTCTCTGCTTTAACTGGACATCTTTTGAAAGAACAATTGTTTTTCTTAAATTCAATGATATGTGGGAGTCAGCATACCCTAATTAGAAGAAAGCTGGCTTGTAAGTGGAGAAGACCTCGGTGTAAGTCTCAACTCTGATACATTCTGACTGTTTGACCCTGGGCAAGTCCCTTATTATGTCAGTTTTAATTGTTCTCAAAGACCTAAATTGGTACAGGAAGTTTCTTCAATCAGAAATTTTCTATGCCAGAGGAATCCAAAGTCAAGTTTCTATACCTAATTTCACTTATAACTTGAGCCACAATATTTTGTGCTAAAAGAAGAAAGACCTTCTACTCTAAAGACATCATAAAATCTTTCAAAATATTGCAATTGTTAGGAAACCATCTCAGTGCTAAGTTCCAGTGACATTTTCTCTCTTTTCTGCTACTTAAGAAAACTATTTGATGTTAAATTACTTTTGAGACACCTCTTTAAAAAGAAAAGAAAAGATGTTGAAAGAATGCTTTCTGATTTCAGGGGCTTAATAATATATATAAAATCAGAGGATGAATTTGTAGGGGGTAGAAAACAGACCTCACTGCTTAAATACCATATCTTTTCTTCATTTATATATGTCAATATGTTTATCAACATTTGGGTATGTTTATTCATATACTTATGAACACCAAGTCTATTATTTCTATTGCAAAATTTGGGGAAATAAAAATGTTGCTCTTGTGACTCATAATGGTTGTCATAAAAATTCAAGGCATTGCTAACTCTTCAGAAAAGTTCTAAGAGCTTTATATCCAGATTTTTCAAGGTTATAAACTATTATCTGAAAAGAAGGTCAGACCTCTAGAAATTAGTATTCCATATTTCTGGTGCCTGGAAATAATATAGTGAATGGATATGATCATTTTATATCTGGCATAGATTTTTAAAGTTCCCATCTGACTCTGCCTTAGAGATACCTGGAGAGAGAAGCTATGGCTATGGAGTGTCTAGACTAATCAAATATGAACAAAAATAAATCCTTTGCAAGAGCCCCGATAAATAGTCCTCTAGCTTTTGTCTGATGATCTCCAAGAAAGGTAAAGTCACTTTTCCCTCAAGGCAGTACATTCCACTTTGGGATAAATTGTTAAGAACTTATGGGTTACATCACTGAAAATGTGTCTGTTTATAGCTTCTATTTATTGTTTGTAGATCTCTCTCCTGAAGTCAAGCACTGATCAACTCCCTCTTTCCCATGATGCCTAATTTTTCTTCTCTGATCATTCTCCCTCTCATCAATGTTCTGATAAGGCAAGCAAAATGCAAAATGATTCTGAGCAGGGAAGAATAGGGATTGTCATGGTCTTATTCCTGATTAGTATGCTTGTTTTACAAAGCTGAAGTTCCCATCTTCTTTTATAGGAGAGATATGCTCATGTCGAGTTTGCAGTGCCTGAAATTCCTAGATTGTTTCTCATCCAAATTGCTAAGTTCTATACTGATGAAGCTAATGTTTTAAACCAAAATATAAGACTTTACTTTGATCTTATTTGCATTTCATCTTATGCAATTTGACCTGATGTTATCACCTATTAAGAAAATGGAGAATTCTGGTTTTGTTTTCCAATATTTAGCTTGTATATCAAATAATAGCTTTATTTGTTATACCCTATTGTACCATTTATCTCATCAACTAAATAAATGATAGTTGTGTTAATTTTATGATATAGATGACAACTGAAAATCTGAGAGATTTAGTCACATTTTTTTCACCTTATAGAGTTTTGTCCATCTTGATATAATTCTTTGTTAAATTAAGGAAATACAAAGGAAAAAGTATACACCCCTCCCTATTTCTTCATAAAAAACACACCTGTATACATATGAGTTTATATATATATATAAACTTATATATGTATATAGATATATGTGTGCGTACATATACACAGATGTGTGTATATACATATATGTTAGTTTATAGGTATGAAAGCAATAGATAGTATCCTATGACTAAAGTCTTTGGAGAATTTGTTTAAAAATGATTGCAGAGATTCCAAACAACCTATGATGAAGAACAATGCACACTCTGTAACAAGAGAGGGGTTAAATTATATGCAGAAAGAGACATTTTTGAACATGGTCAATATGGATGTGTATTCTGCCTGACAAGCCTTATTGCTTGTATTGTCTATCTATTTATCTATCCAGATATAGTATACATATGCTATATATACATATATTATACCTATAAATATACATATTGAGTTTTCTTTTTTCTTAGTCCCTTATAGAAGTGAGAAAGGGAAAAATAATAAAAGTTTGTTAATTAAAAAAGAAACTCTTGTGAGATATAACAGTACAGGTGATGTGCTATGAAATGAACTTGGAGTAAGAGGACTTACACTAGAAACCTGACCAAAAGCTTCTTCCCATATTTCTGGCATTTGACTTTTTATCTGAAAAAAATGAGGGTCCTAAGATTGATGACCTGAAAGAAATCTTCCAATTCTAAATTCAAGATCTTTGTGATCTGTGAATATTTTCTCTATTGTGTAACAATGTAAAATTCAGAGAAAGTAAAAGTCCCTTTAACAAAATTTGACCCAATATAGTTATCAAATAGATTGCTCTGATTTCATCTTATGGCACTCAGTTAATTTCACAGACTTTAATATTATTCTTGTTTCCTATGTTACACTTGGATCTTATGCAGGCCTACCTCCAGTACTTGGCTTATAACCTGATTCTGGAATTTAGAATTGCTAGAATGTTGGGCCAGGAGTTAGAAAGATGAGTTCTAATCTGACTTTACACAACTAACAGCTGTATGATCCTTGATTTGTTTTCAGTTTATTCAATTCTAAAATAGGAGTAATAAGAGCACTTATATTATAGGATTGCTATGACAATCAAATATTTATATAACCTTTATCTTCAGATATATTTCCCCCAACTCTCATACCCAGAAGCCCATCTTATTATAATAAATTAACAAATAAATATATAAATGCATAATGTACACACACACACACACACACATATATAGTATGTATAAATGTGTATATACATATATATATAGTACTTATAGTAGGCACTATGTAAATGTTTATTTCCTTCCCCTTTCCTTTCAACTCCTACTTTACAACTGAGTTTCTTTTCATCATTTAATAGCTAATGAAATATCATATTCTTCATGAAGCCTGAATCAGTCCTAAATCCTCCTGGGAGAACCCTATTTACAGACATGCGAAGAAGAGCTAAACATCATCCTACATCATTATATCCACTACTTACGACTATTCAAGAGGCAGTATGGTATAGTGGAAGGAAGGCTAGGTCTGCTGCAAGGCAGTTCTGTCAGGGACTCACTGTGTGTGACCAAGGTCTGAAGAACTGAACTCTCATGTTCAGTTTCATCACTTTTAATGAAAATATGCTTTAATGTGAATAGAAAAAAAAACATTTCCATAATGAATGCAGTATACTAATATTTGCCAGGCTTGGTTCAAGGGACATGAAAATGTATCAGGTGTTAGAGGGGCATAGGTATGGAACATGCCTCTACAGTCACTTTTAGGGAATAATAGTGTTTTGTTTTACTTCGGTGTTTGATCTGCCCCCATATATGTGTGTATGTGTGTATATATATGTATGCACATATGTATATATACATATATACACATACACACTATATGTGTATATAGAGAGAACTACACCCACATCTCTCTCAGTCTCTCCCTCTCTCTCCCTTTTCCTCTCTTTCTCTTTCTCTCTCTCTCTCTCTCTCTCTCTCTCTCTCTGTATACACACACATACACACATATAAATATATCTATATATATGCACATTATTCACTTATATATTTATTTGTTAATTCCTTATGAGAGAATAAGTTTCTGTATATGAGTGTTGGGGGGAGATATATCTAAATATACAAGTGATATTATTATTTTAAATTATTTATTATTTTATTTTAAATATTATTTTAAATGCAGGGATTAGACTAGAGAACTTTTAGGTTTCTTTTCATTATTGTTGTTCATTTCAGTCATGTCTGACTCTGTGACCTCTTTTAGAGTTTTCTTGGTAAAGACATTAGAAGGATTTGTCATTTCCTTCTGTTATTTGATAGATAAGGAAACTAAGGCAAATGGGATTAAGTGACTGACCTAGGTTTATATAGCTAAGGGCTAAGGACAGATTTGAACTCAGTTATTCCTGATTCCTGTCCTGGAGCTTTATCCAGTACCCCAGTCATGATTATCAGCTTTCCTTTAATATACTCCTTAGCCAAAGAAATTTGAGCTACTCCATATGTCTACTCAGCAGGCTTTTGAGTGTTATATCTTTCTTAAGCTAGGCTCTATAAATTGCTTTTGCTAACGATGCTCAAATATCCTGGAACATGAGAATGCCATATCATGGGTATAACATTGGTAGACCCAAGTTTTGGCTATTAGGATATTAGCCATGTATTATTGCAATACTGATAAGGACAGTGTAGGTTAATGAAATAGCGTAATGAGATATCTTCAATCAAATCCTTCCTCAGACACATGTATTTCTTAATAGACAAAAATGACTCCTTCTAGGGAAGGAGGCTAGCAATTGCATCAATCTCACAGAATTATTCTAAAAATTAAATAAGACAATAATAATAAACTGTTTTGAAATTCTTCAAATACTATTCAAATGTCAATTGCTGTTGTTAGTAATTGATATTGTGATAAAAAAGACAAAGTTTTGTTAATTAACAAATAGTTAGTTTTTTAGTATGGGATAGTATGATCCACAATTGTAGGCAAAGTAGCCTATATGAGATAGATCTAACCATTCTAGTAAGAGCCTGAATCCAAGAAAAAGGTGCATGAGCAAAGCAGTTTAGGCTCTGGGGACTTTTAGACACAGTGAACTATGGTACCTAGACTAAATAATAAAGTTTCAAGAGATAGAGTAAAATAGTTTTGCTCTATGAAAGCCAGAGCATCAAAGGAGCAGCAGACTTCAGCAGGTAGATGTATTAATGTATCTCAGAAGAGAGGCTCCACAGAAGAGGGAAGGACTGTAGTGGTGTGTGTGTGGGGTGAAATTCCCAGCTCTGTCCCTTAAAATTAGTTTAGTCATGAGTTGTCACTTCCCCATTCAGGAGGTCAAAAACCATCTATAAATTGCAAGATTTGTGTTCAAGAACTTTCAAACTGTAGATCTATGTTGGTATGGACAGAAATAAGGTTAAGTGAACATCAAGGGAATTGTAGCAAAGGGGAAAAGGTGGGGATGGAGGGAGTTGGGGAGATTGAAATTTATTATAATTTGCAAGCCAATATCAATAAAATTTAATTAGCAGATCCTTTTGTAGTTATTACTAACATCCCTGAAAGATGGAGATTGAGCTGATCGAGATATCATACACCATAAGTTCTATCAAGAATATGGTCATCTCTACCTAATTTTTTTTCAAGTTTTATGGAACTCACAGGTTTCTGATCATAATTACTGCTCCATGAAAATAACATATTATAGGTCAAGTTACACAGCCTTTTTTGAAATATAACAGGCATGTACAGGCATTCTAATAATTCAAAGAATCCACTATTTCATCAGTATGAATACTATCAGCTCCCAAGCACGGTGGAAAGAAAAGAGGCTGAAGACTCCAAATTCTTCTCATTGACTGCTACTCTGGGCCAGTCATTGAGCCATTCTGGGTCACAATTTCTTCACATGTAAACAGAGAAGAGTAAACAGTAGTTCATTGAGTGTGACATTTCATCTTCCATCTCAACTCATTTACAAAGATCTTATTACCTGAACAAACTTCCAGTGATTTCAGCCTTTGAAATTCTTCTCCCCAAACTCATGTCTACAGAATAGGTTTATTCAGAAGCTCTCCTTGATTCCTATATTTGCATCTGTTCTCTCCTATTTCAAATTTTCCTTTTCTCTCATATACCGTACATTCTATTTTAATTATCTGTGTATATATTATCTGCCTGCTCCTCCATAATGCAAATTTCTTGAAGGTGATATGGAGATAAAGATATAGATATGCTACATATAACACATAGATATATTATATCTCTATATACACCTATTTCCTGCACATACACACACACAAATGTCTGCTTATACACACACTGATATATTCACACATTTGTATATATGCATTTTAAAAGTATGTGTATGTGTGTATGTATTACATACAATAGATGATTTTTAAACAAGATTTTAAGGTTAACAAAATATAACTATCAATTTTATTTCATATGGACAACACCCCTGTAAGAATATTAATATTAATATTCACATTTTGCAGATGGAAAAAAGTCTTGAGAGGTCTAAGGAAAAATTATTCAATAGTACCAATGTTTTCAATTTTTGTCAGAGTTCATCTCCAATATTATTTTATACTCTGCATAGCACAGATTGAAGAAAAATGTTGATAAGCTGGAGAGTATCTAAAGGAAGGTAAAGTAGTCTGGTGAAGTGTCTTAAATCACGCTGTATAAATATTGGTTTAAAAAATTGGTGAAGACCTGTCAGATTGGCTAAAATGACAGGAAAAGTTAATGATGAATGTTGTAGGGGATGTGGGAAGGCTGGGACACTGATGCATTGTTGGTGGAGCTGTGAACGGATACATTCATTCTGGAGAACAATTTGGAGCTATGCTCAAAAAGTTATCAAACTGTGCATACCCTTTGACCCAGCAGCATTTCTATTGGGCTTATATCCCAAAGAAATCATAAAGGAAGGAAAAGGCCCTACATGTGCAAGAATGTTTGTGGCAGCCCTTTTTGTAGTGGCTAGAAACTGGAAATTGAATAGATGTCCTTCAATTGGAGAATGGCTGAATAAATTATGGTATATGAATATTATGGGATATTATTTTTCTGTAAGAAATGGCCAGCAAGATGATTTCAGAGAGGCCTGGAGAGACTTACATGAACTGATGCTGAGTGAAATGAGCAGAACCAGGAGATCATTATACACGGCAACAACAGTACTATATGACGATCAATTCTGATGGACATGGCTCTCTTCAACAATGAAATGTTTCAAACCACCTCCAATTGTTCACTGAAGAAAGCCATATACACCCAGAGAGAGGGATGTGAAATGTGGACCACAACATAACATTCTCATACTCTTTGATTGATGTTTGCTTACATCGTGTTTCCTTTATCTGATATATCATTTGTGTAGACAAGATTTTTCTAGCACAACAATGACAAGTTTGGAAATATTTATACATATATTCGATTTGCCAATATTTTAACATAATTAACATGTAGTGGATATCCTGCCATCTAGGGGAGGGGTGGGGAGTTGGGGGAAAAATTTGTAATGGAAAGCTATGTAAGGGTTATTGCTGAAGAATTACCCACACATATGTTATGCAAATAAAATAAAAAAATAAAATTAAAAAAAATGCTCACCCTACATCAAAAAACATACTAAAATATGAATGCTGCTTCCAATAGGAACAGAATTTTTCTTTGTAGACATCTGTAATGATAAAAAGGGAGCAGCAAAAAGTGTCAATAGTAACAGTTTAGAAAATGAGACCAATTAGGTAAAGATCTATGTAGTAAAAGTATTTAATGAATTGGGGGGACGAAAGGGGGAAGGGAATTTCTGTCCTTTTTGTCTTCTGAAAATAAATGTTTTCTGAATCTGAAAAAATGGTGAAGAAAAGACTTAGGGGAAGAGATGTGGGCATCAGGTCTGCCTCCATATTTAAAGGCCCCTCTTTGTTGGTAGAGAGCAGAACTAGACAAATGGGTGAAAGTTACAAAGGGGCTACTTTAGTCTTTGATGTCAAAGGTTGTCACCTTCAAGCTAGATAACCAATTGGCACAAATGCTATAGTAGGAATTCTTTTTGTATACATTGAACTTGATGGTGGCTAAGGTATTTTGAGCCTCACAATAATTGATTTTGTGACAGTGGGTGACATATAATAGACCCTCAATAATGTAATTTTTTTAAATTTTGGATTCAATTATGTTTACATTTGACTGAATAAATTAGAATGATAGGTAAGGTCATTTCCATTTGTAAAAGCTGTACTGCTATCAAAGGTGTGTATAGGATAGAGACAGAGACAGAGACAGAGAGACAGTTACAGAGACAGAGAGAGAAAGAAAAACAGACAGAGACTATCTCTGTATTTCAGTTATAGGAACAGAGATAGTAATCATGGGATTCTCATCCTCCTGGTTAGGTAATAAATCTGGCTGAAACACAGATTTTGCAGTGAACTTTGGGAGCTTTGTACAGAAATTTCCATTTAACATTTTCCAAAAATGACTTCTCTGCTCAGGGAAAACATCTTAAAAAGCTTAGAAGGCTCCTTGGACATGGACCAGCACTTACAAAAGCAACAGTCAGTCTAAATAATGAGAAACACAAGCATTAAGATTCCCCTAAAAATACATGAAATCTAAAGCTTAAAGAGAACAAAAATCCAAGTAAAAATGTTGCTCTCAGCAATGTGTTTGAAAATTTTAGATTTTTTCCTAAATAAAGAGGACTAGCAATTTTTTTCCTTCTTTTTTTTACTATTTGTTGACTATGAGGTCATTCCAGATTTTAGGATGTAGTTAGTGCTATCAAAACTCACTTATCTGGAAAAACTTCATTTTTGAGCCATAATGCATAGAGAGTTGGGCACAAAATTGAAAAGAACTGGTTTAGATCTCATCTTGGGATATGTCTCTTTTACCTCTGTAAAAATCACCTAAACTGGGGGACGGAGCCAAGATGAAGAACTGCAGACAGCGTCCTCTGTGAGGTCCTGAGACCTTCCCTCAGACCCAGACAAACTGAACCTCTGAATTGGTTCTGGAGTGAGGGCGCCACCAAACACTTGGAATACAACGCACTTCTATCAAATATCTACTTTGAAAGAAATTCTGAGGTCAGTTTTACATGGGCAGAGGATCCAGCAGCCCCCAGCGTTCAGCCACCAGTGTGCGGCCGGGGTGCAAGTCCGGCGCTGGGAAGGATCAGAAGATTTTAGGCTGCCAGGAAGTCCCTGGGAGACCCTTGGGCCACTTTGCTCTGCTTGTGGGCAGGTGCTTTGGCAGGTCTACCTTTGATAAAGGGTGAATTGAGAGCAGCTGAAAGTGTGGTCCTAGTGCGGATCTAGCAAGATCAGCCCCAGACCAGAAGTCAATTCAGCAAATTGCCCCAGGGCAAATTGAAATTGCTGCTGCTGCTGCAGAATTCCCTGCTGGTGACTGATACATCAGCTAAACATCATGAGCAAGAAGAAGAGAGCTCTCACCATAGACAGCTTTTATGGAGAGAAACTAGAGAAGTCCCCAGATCCTGAGATTCTATAAACAATTTCAGATAAAGCCACAAAGGTGGATTTAAGCTGGTCTCCCTTTCAGAAGGCTTACCTGGAAGATTGCATAAAGAATGTCAAAAGAGAGCTAGAAGAAGATTGGGGAAATAAACTGAGAACAGTGCAAGAAGGAAATATCCCCCTGCAACCGAGATGTGAAAAACTGGAAAATAAGTCTGGTGAATTGGAAAAAGTCGCCAACTCACTGGAAAATAAAAATAGTGAATTGGTAAAAGACAACAATTCACTGAAAAAAAAAAATTGGCAAAATGGAAAAAGAATGCAATGAACCAAAAAATCCAATTGGCCAGTTACAAAAGGACCTAAAAAAGACAGCTGAAGGAAATGATACCTTAAAAATTAAAATTGAACAAATTGAAATGAATGACTCAATAAGACTTCAAGAATCAGTCAAACAAAAACAAAAATATGAAAAAAATAGAAGAAAATATGAAATATCTCCTAGGAAAAACAACTGACTCGGAAAACAGATCCAGGAGAGAAAATCTAAGGATTATTGGACTCCCTGAAATTCACGATGAAAAAAAGAGCCTTGATTCTATCTTCCAGGAAATCATGAAAGAGAATTGCCCTGATGTTTTAGAATCAGAAGGCAAAATTGGCATTGAAAGAATTCACCGATCACCTCCTGAAAGAGACCCCAAAATTAAAACCCCAAGGAATATCGTGGCCAAATTTCAGGACTATCGCACCAAGGAAAAGATATTACAAGCTGCTAGAAAAAAAAAAAAAACAGTTTAAATATTGAGGAACGTCATTAGAATTACACAGGATCTGTCAGCGTCCACAATGAAGGATCTAAGGGCCTGGAATCAGATATTCCAAAAGGCAAAAGAATTGGATTACAGCCAAGAATAAGCTATCCTGCTAGAATGAGCATCATCATCTAGGGAAGAAGATGGTCATTCAATAATACAGGAGAATTTCACCTATTCCTAATGAAAAGACCAGATCTGAACAAAAAATTTGACCTCCAAACACAGAACTCTAAAGAAGCGTAAAAAGGTAAAAAGGAAAGAACTCTCGAGAACTATATCTCTACTAGGGGTATCCTTAAAGAATGGAGGTATAATTTGATTTTACTTTGATAATAATCGAAAAGAAATTAGAGGTGGAAGGTATATCATAATGTAAAAAAAGGGGGGGGAGGGGAAAGAAAGTAAAATAAAGTAAAAATAAAAAGGAGGTAAAATAAGGCAAAGTCTCATGAAGAGACATAGAAAATCTAATATAATTGAGGGAAAGAAGGGAAGGTGATGAGTATTCTTACTCTCATTGGATTGGGCTCTACAAGAGTATATCAGACGCATTTGATTTCAGGGAAAAACTTGGTCCTCTGTATAGGGAAGTAGTAGGGAAAGGAGGAAAAGAAAGGGATAAATTAATAAAAGATTAGGGGAAAGGTATAAAAAAGAGGGAGGGTTCTAAAGTGGGGAGGATTGTTAGAGGGAGGTGGTCATCAAAAACAAAATACTGGGGAGGGGGGAAGGGAGTAAGGGGAAAGGGAAGAGAAAAATATAACTTTGGGTAAATAAGATGGCAGGAAATATAGATATAGTCATTTTAACTTTGAATGTGAATGGGATGAACTCTCCCATAAAACAGAAAAGGATAGCCGACTGGATTAAAAGCCAGAATCCTACAATATGTTGTTTACAAGAAACACATCTAAAACATAGAGATACATACATAGTGAAGGTAAAGGGCTGGAGCAGAATCTTTTATGCTTCAAATGAACAACAAAAAAAAGCAGGGGTAGCAATCCTTATCTCAGATCAAGTAAAAGCAAAAATAGATCTAATTAAAAGAGATAAGGAAGGAAACTATTTTACTAAAGGGTACCATAAACAATGAAGTGGCATCAATACTAAACATATATGCACCAACTGGTATACCATCCAAATTCCTAGAGGAGAAATTAACAGAGATGCAAGGAGAAATAGACAGTACAACTATACTAGTGGGGGATCTCAACCTTGCTCTCTCAGAATTAGATAAATCAAACAACAAAATAAATAAAAAAGAAGTTAGGGAGGTAAACAAAATGTTAGAAAAGTTAGGCATGACAGATCTCTGGAGGAAATTGAATGGTGATAGAAGGGAGTATACTTTTTTTTTCTCAGGGGTTCATGGAACTTATATGAAAATTGATTATGTGTTAGGGCATAAAAGCCTCAAAAGCAAATGCAGAAAAGCAGAAATAGTAAATGTATCCTTTTCAGATCATGATGCAATAAAACTCCCATGTAATATAAGGCCAGGAGAAAATAGACCAAAAGTTAATTGGAAATTAAATAATCTAATCCTGAAGAATGAATGGGTGAAAGAGCAAATTACAGACACAATCGATAATTTCATCCTGGAGAATGACAATAATGAGACAACATACTACAATTTGTGGGATACGGCCAAAGCGGTTATAAGGGGTAACTTTATATCTCTAGATGCTTATTTGCATTAAATAGAGAAAGAGAAGATCAATAAATTAGAACAAGAGCATATTAAAAACCCTCAATTAAATACCAAATTGGAAAATCTGAAAATAAAAGGTTAGATTCATAAAATTGAAAATAAGAAAACTATTGAATTAATAAAGAAAACTAGGAGTTGGTTTTATGAAAAAACAACAAAATAGATAAGCCTTTAGTTAATTTGATCAGAAAAAGGAAAGAGGAAAATCAAATTGTTAGTCTCAAAAATGATAAGGGAGAACTTTCCTCCAATGAAGAAGAAATTAGAGTAATACTTAGGAGTTTCTTTGCCCAACATCATGCCAATAATTTGATAATCTAAATGAAATGGAGGAACAAATACAAAAATATAGATTGCCCATGTTAACAGAAGAGAAAATAAATTATTTAAATAGCCCCATTTTAGAAAAAGAAATAGAACAAGCTATTAATCAACTCCCTAAGGAAAAATCTCCAGGGCCAGATGATTTTACATGTGAATTCTACCAAACATTCAAAGAACAATTAATTCCAATACTATACAAACTATTTGAAAAAATAGGGACAGAAGGTATTCTACCAAGTCCTTCTACGATACAGATATGGTGCTGATAGCTAAACCAGGTAGGGTGAAAACAGAGAAAGAAAATTATAGACCCATTTCCCTAATGAATATTGATGCAAAAATTTTAAAGAAGATTTTAGCAACAAGATTACAGAAAGTTATCTCCGGGATAGTAGGATTTATACCAGAAATGCAGGGCTGGTTCAATATCAGGAAAACTATCAGCATAATCAATTATATTAATAACCAAACTAACAAAAAACATATGATTATCTCCATAGATGCAGAAAAAGCATTTGATAAAATCCAACACCCATTCCTAATAAAAACACTAGAGAGTATAGGAATGAATGGTCTTTTCCTTAAAATTATTAGTAGCATCTACTTAAAACCACCAGCAAGCATCATATGTAATGTAGACGAACTAGAACCATTCCCAATAAAATCAGGAATGAAACAAGACTGCCCACTGTCACCATTACTATTTAATATTGTATTCGAAATGTTAGCTTTGGCAATAAGAGAAAAAAAGAGATAAAAGGAATTAGAGTAGGTAATGAAGAAACCAAATTATCACTCTTTGCAGATGACATGATGGTATACTTAGAGAACCCTAGAGACTCAACTAAAAAAGTACTAGAAACAATTCACAACTTTAGTAAAGTTGCAGGATTCAAAATAAATCCTCATAAATCATCAGCATCCTTATATATTACCAACAAAGTTCAGCAGCAAGTGATAGAAAAAGAAATTCCATTCAGAATAACGGATGATAGCATAAAATATTTGGGAATCTATCTGCCAAGACAATGTCAAAAACTATACGAACTTAACTACAAAACACTTTCCACACAAATAAAATCAGACGTAGTCAATTGGAAAAACATTAAGTGTTCATGGGTAGGCCGAGCGAATATAATAAAAATGACAATACTACCCAAACTAATTTACTTATTTAGCGCCATACCAATCAAACTCCCAAGAAATTATTTTACAGATCTGGAAAAAATAGTAGCAAAGTTGATTTGGAAGAACAAAAGGTCAAGAATTTCAAGGGAATTAATGAAAAAAAAACACAGATGAAGGTGGCCTTGCTGTACCAGATCTAAAACTATATTATAAAGCAGCGGTCCTCAAAACCATTTGGTACTAGCTGAGAAATAGAGCGGTCTATCAGTGGCATAGTATAGGATATGAGGACAAGCTAGGTAATAATGTTAGCAATTTAGTGTTTGATATACCCAAAGACCCCAGCTTTTGGGATAAGTACTCTCTATTTGGCAAAAACTGCTGGGAAAATTGGAAACTAGTGTGGAAGAAATTAAGGCTGGATCCACACCTAACACCGCACAACAAGATAAGATCTAAATGGGTTCATGATCTAGATATAAAGAGTGATACTATAACCAAATTAGAGGAACATAGGATAGTTTACCTCTCAGACCTGTGGAAATGGAATAAATTTATGTCCAAAGAAGATCTGGAACTCTTAATTGAACACCAGATAGATAATTTTGATTATATTAAGTTAAAAAGTTTCTGTACTAACAAAACAAATGCAGACAAGATTAGGAGGGAAGCATCAAATTGGGAAATCATCTTTACATTTAAGGGTTCTGATAAAGGTCTCATCTCTAAGATATATAGAGAATTGTCTCATAATTATAAGAATTCAAGCTATTCTCCAATTGATAAATGGTCAAAGGATATGAACAGACAATTTTCAGATGATGAAATTAAAACTATTTATAATCATAAAATAAATCACCCAAACTTTCAGTACTCCAGACCATTCTTTAAAACCATAAATTGCCCTCTTCCTCCAACCCCCCCCCCAAAGAGGCAAAGTTAAGGATCTATACATAACCCTTGAAGGATTTAAAGTATTATTATTATTGATGTAGAATTTTATGAGGTTCTTCTTAGCTTTTTTTTTTGAGAGGCAATTTGGGTCAAATGATTTGTCCAGGGTCACATAGCTAATATGTGGTAAGTGTCTGAAATTGAATTTAAACTCAGATTCTCCTGACATCAGACTGATGCACTGCATCACCTAGCTGCCCCTAGAATTTTATCAAAATGACTTCTTGTCTATTTTGCATATTAAACATTTTGGTGAAAAATCTCTTAGGACAATTAATCATACTTGCTTTTCATACTTTAACAACTTGTCTCAATGGAAAATAAAGCCAGTTTGAAATCAGACAACAAGGGTCCAAAACTGAGTTTGCCACTCAGCATCATTCTCAGTTTCTGAATATGTAGAATGGGGATAATAATCCTTCTCTGTCTCCAGGAGTTGTTGTGAATATCAAATTTAAATACAAGTGAAAATGAGTCAAGATAAGATATTGGTAATTTGGTGGATATGATTAAGCTTAGAATTTCAAAGGAGAGGGTACAAGTTACAGGTTCTTCATTTGTAAAATAAAAATAATATTTCTTTTACTGAAGCACTGGGATGATATGAGAAGAGTGCTATATAAAATACTATGTAAATATAAATTATTATTATCATCAATTTTCTACTTAATTATTTTGTAAACAACAAAAAGACATCAACATTATGTGCAGTTTAACAATGTGAATTGAGCAAGTACTGTTCCCTACTCAGTGGGGATATAAATTATTATTAATTAATTGGATTTATTACTTTATACTCAATGCCTTGAAATATGAATCATATTTCCCAAAATGGTTGGAAAGCACATAAGTATAACTTCAAGTAATAAGGAACAAATAGGTGACTACAAAAGAAAACCACGTAACAGGACAATTTAGTGCAACACCAGACATCTTGGAGAACAGGCTAGCTTCCTGACAGTATTTTTTTTTTTTCAGTCTAACATGAAAGAGGGAAGAATCAAACCTTCTAGAACATATGCTCTCTTCTGAATATACCTCCATCTTCAGGTGAAGAAAAAACACTTGCTGCCTCTGGGAAGTACTTTGGTCTCATTTCCTTTCACTTTTCTTATCATGAATCAGAGGCTGGAGATAGCAGCCACACCTAAGGACAAAGATCTTTAGAATCCTTGGGGCCCTCAAATCTTTCTCTGCCATGAAATAAAGCATAAATATAAGAGTACTGGAATGCAATTTATTTATGTAGACGGGCAGAAAGAAAAGTCCCTAAGGATGCAAAGAATCCTTCCCATGCTATTTAGAGGAAATGATAAAATTTTCAATAAAATACTAGGTGAATTAATAAAACTCATTACTTAAGAAATTTCTCTCCTCTACAAATTAGAAAAAAAAAATCATATTGGAGGAGGAGGGGGAAGAAGAAGAAAAGGAGAAGTAGGAAGAAGAAAAGGAGACAAAGAAGAAGAAAAAAAGGAGGATAATTATGAGGAAGAGGAGGAAGAAGAGAAGGAGGAGGAGAAGAAGAAATGATAATGAGGATCTGGAATGTTATTTCTGCTTATGCGAGAGATAGAATATGTTCCAAAGGGATGTTATAGTGAAAGGAAAAAATAAGACTGAGGGGAATACTTTAGAAGTCCATTTGTAGGTAGGAGATAATCTAAAATGTACCAATGTTTGCAAATCAGAAACTGACATTCAGTTAGGTCCATACCATAGTCCAAAGAACAGTGGGAAAAGCTATTAATAGGTATACATCTTACTGAATTTATTCAATGACAGTAAGTATGATTTAATCAAAAGATTATAATAACATACATAGTTGAAAATCACATAAATTCAAATGAAAATTTTTGGACAAAACAAAAGGTGAAAGTTGTCTGAGAAATGCAAATAGTATTTAGCACCAGAGCAATTTGCAATAATCATTCAGTATCAGGTCAGTGCTACCAGAAATCTTAGAAAGGGGTATTTTAAGAAGCCCAGACTTAGTACCCCATATCCCATATAAAATGTGCAAGAAAAAGGTTGAAACTATGTGACATATTACTAAAGGCTCATAAATTTAGTACCTTCCAGAAACCCATAAGCAAACAAAAGAAAAGCCCTATATGTAAATTAAGAACAAAAGCTTCTTAGAGAATTTAGTAAGAAAATTGTCCTGGAGCCAACTTATTATCATAAGGAGAATGTGAAAATACCTAAATAGAAAAAAATATCAAATGACATACTGATTTATTGACATACTTATTTATTGTTGATCTATCAACATTTATAAATATATATCTAGATAGAAATAAGATAGCTGGATAGATGCATGAATGGATGCATAATACAGACATGATAGAGACAAGAGAATAGTCGTCTTCTCATTGCCCAAAATAATACTAAAGTTTTACTAAAGATGCTGTCAGTGAGCCCCGTAAAAATAAGTTGATATCCCAACATTTTTATAAATTTCATAATGTGATTATGGTTTTCACCTATGCAATACTCAAGTCAGAAGAACATTATATAAACAATAATAGAACAGCAGGATACAGAATATATTCCAAGTTTAGTCTTCTATCCACTCTTTCACATTATATTCCAGGTCCCTTACAACTCTTAAATATTGCTACAGTCTGACTTTCCTCTTATTTTCATGGTACCCGTGACTTTGATATGTGGTGCCATGATGCCATACATATTGTAAAAACTATTTATTCGTGTACCTTTACAGGTAA
>JAJPUD010008579.1:11596-27782 GCA_023553655.1 Myrmecobius fasciatus | reverse complement strand
AAAAGAAAATGAGGTTGAGGTGGTTATTAGAAAGCTTCTCTTTGCATGGGGCAACATAAGACAAAGAAAGGAAGTAGTATTATGATTGGAATATAGGGAGAAAAATTGAGGGTTCCTCTTGAGTAATAATGGAGTATAAATTTATATACAAGTTTTGGGGATACTTTGTGGATGACCTTGGATTCCCGGCTGTGGAATTTAATAGGCATAAAGGAATAAAAATATTATCCTTTAGGTTCTGGTCAATGGCTAAAGGTAACTTTTGTTTTCCAAAGTCATGAAAGAAAAACAATAAAACAGTATCACAGAATCTTTTTTTTTTTTTTTTTTTTTTTTTTGCTTTTTGCTGAGGCAATTGGGGTTAAGTGACTTGCCCAGGGACACAAAGCTAGGGAATGTTAAGTGTCTGAGACCAGATTTGAACTCAGGTCCTCCTGACTTCAGGGCTGGTGCTCTAACCACTGCGCCACCTAGCTGCCCCAGTATCACAGAATCTTAAAGATATATGGAACCATAGAATCCTTCTAGTCCAAACCATATCCAAATAAATATTCCTTTAATGTCTAAAAGTCCTTTGTGGTCTTAATGTATGATCCTGAATCTTCCATCTTCAATGAGTGATAATTCACGATTTGTTTGAAGAGCCTCAATGAAGAGGAATTTATGAGTTTCTGTATCGGAAGTATTTTATTGGCAAGAGGTGTTTCTGGATATAAAGTCAAATTTGCAACTTTGAACCATGCTCCTTATTCTGTCATCTGGGACTGATCAAAATAAGCCTGACTGTTCTTCTCCAGTACAATGTTCAAAATATTTAAGACTTATATTAGTCTCCTTCTCCCTACCCTACACACATTTTCTTTTACAAGATAAGCATCTCTAGATTTGTCCATTGATACTTATATGGGAAAGAATTGTTTTCTCTTCATTATCTATGTCATTTTCCACTGGACAATTTCCAGGTTAGCCATGTCCTTTCTAAAATTTGACACTGAGGCTAGACCATAGTTTTCTAGATTTATCTGAATATTATCTCTTTAGTTCTAAACTCTCTACCGCTCTTAATGAAACATAAGCATCATTAGCTTTTTTGAATTCTATATGACTTGGTCATTTTATCTTGGCTTTTATCTTTCCACAAATTTCTAATTTCTCTACTTAATCCTTTCATAAGTCTGTATCAAGATGAAAATCACATCTATTTCATGTGTAAATCCACATAACCATTGATTGATACAAGTTTCCACATGTCCAAAAGAGCCTATTTCAATCTGTGGGTATGAAGTGGCAATAGCAGAATCCATGTGATCTGAAGATTAAGGCAATAAAGTTTACCCTTACCTTTTTCATTACTTGACATGCCCCCAAATAGATCTGTGTCTTTGGAGAAAGAGAAAGAGGAGAAGGAGGAGGAAAAAGGAAGAGGAGAAGGAGGAGGAGAGACAGAGAGAGGAAAAGAAACTTACCCATATTTTGCAAAACTGGCCCAGTTCTTCATAATAGAGCGGCTAAGAATTTCCTCTGCTTTGGTGTAATTAACTCTTCTTTCCAGAGGTAAGCCAAAAACAAATTCAATTTCATAACCATGCATGACTCCCATCCATTCAGGCCATGCAGTTTTGGATGATCGATGTCCAAAGTAGTAGAAAAATATATCATTGCCTAGTTCAGAAGATTTTTTTGTAAACTCCAGAGCAGGGCATATAAAATTATAATCTCCAATGACATCATCCATTACATCACGAAAATTTTCAGGAATCTGTTCATCTGACCAACCAGTGTAGTGAAATTGTATGGATTCCACTCCAAGTTCACTCACTCCTGGGAAAAACTCTTTTATCCCTTCTTGGAATTCCTTTTGACTTATCATACTGTTGTTATCTTTGCTGAAACCTGGAGCTCCATAGACCAAAAAATATGTCCCTTCATCTTTGTTAACTCCCACTAATAACTGTGTTTGTTTAAAATGACCCCCCTGGATTAGGCTGTCTGGCATGTCTGTGAGAAAGTCACCATCCACAGTTGGACAAAAGTTGATTTTTAAGAGAGAACCCGAGGAGAGACTGGGATTTACATGTCCCACTATTTCCTGAGGATTTTTATTCCGAAGACATTTAATTAGTTCAGTCTCATTTTCTCTAGAGCAACTAAGAGATTTTGCTAAATCTAACATTCGGTTTCTGGCCTCTAAAGGAGACATTATTGCCCATGGGGCATTAGCAGACCCACTTTGGAGAATGGCTCTTGTAAATAATGGGTGACTTTTAGGAGAAAGAATATGAAAACTGACTGAAGCGGCCCCTGCACTCTCTCCAAACAGAGTTACACTTTTAGAATTCCCACCAAAAGTTGCAATATTTTCTTGGACCCATTGAAGAGCTAATTGTTGATCAAATAATCCCATGTTTCCGGGGGCCTCTGAATTCCCTGGCAAAGCCAAAAATCCAAGAGCACCCAACCTATAGTTCATTGAAACCACAATTACTCTTTCAACACGAGCCAGAAACTTTCCATCATAAACATGTAAGGATGATGTTCCAGACTGAAAACCACCCCCATAGATCCAGACCATGACTGTAGCATTTTTTGGTTTGGGAGTTGGGACCCAAACATTAAGATACAAACAGTCTTCACTAAGTTCAGTGTTTGGATTCCACATCTCGGATCCTGGAAATCCAGGAAAACTATCATCAATGGTCTGATAGCAAGAGTTGGAATATTTGGTGGCATCCCAAATATCAGACCACTTGCTCCGTGGACGTGGCTTTCGGAATCGAAATTGACCAATGGGAGGCTCTCCATAGGGAATCCCAAGAAATGCTGTCACCGTGCCCCCAAGAACTGGGAGTTGTACTCCTTTGATTTTTCCTTTCTTGGTTGTAACTATGAAGTCTTCTTCAGTCTCACACTTCCTGATAAGTGTGCAGAGTAGAAGAAAACAAACAAAAAATAGGATGGGTCCAATGCTGTTCATCCTGATGTCTGAAATGCAATAAATAAAACACTTAATCAGGATGCATTTCATACTCCCATTTATTTACATTAAGAGAGATTAAAATATTACTGTTTGCTATTTATTGAGATATAAAGTAGATGCTTGTGATCTAACTAAAATTATATTCAGTAAAATAGCTAAGGTAGCAAAAGACATCTTTGTATCTACTGTATTAAAATCTCTGAATAATTACAGTTGACCAAAAGGAGAATGAGCTGACTATGAACTGATTCCAAAATAAAACAATACATATTATAGATTTAGAACATGATATCTGCAATTAGAGGTTTAATGGCCTCTTATTACAGAGAGAATAATGGTGTATGTATGAGATACTCTATTTTAGAATATATTTTAAATTTGGAATTTCTAATTAATATTGTGTTGCAATAGTAGAAAATTATAAACACAAATCTTTACATATTTCTGTGTGTATGTGTGTGCATGTGTTTTAAATTGACAAGAGAGGCATTTTTTTTTCCTTCTACCTTTTTTGGAAATGTCCATACACAGAATAATTTTAAAATCCTGAGAGAAGCAGGTTGGAAGGTTAGCAAAGGGGTTTCTGGGAATCCAATGGAATAACCTAACTATCTGCTTTCTGAAACTTGTACTATGGTATATCTAGTTGCATTAGACCAGCAAAAGGCTACATTGTGAAATGATGATGAAGAGAAGGAAGACAAGGATGAAACCTTCTTTGCTTCAGTTCTTAATCTGTAAAATGGGCTAGAGAAAAAAAAAAAAGCAAAACCATTCCAATACCCTTGCCAAGAAAACCCCAAATAAGATCAAAAAGAATCAGATATCAAAAGATGCCAAGAGAATTTATAAATGGAAGAAGTCTTTGCTAAAATATTTAGAAAAGCTTGATTTTTGAATCAAAATAAAAATGAGGCTATAAAACCTCATTTGTAAAAGTTACAAATAAGACAAAAGCAAATATTTTCTCCAATACACATACTTTAAATTACATTCCCCTAAATTCTCAAGGAGAAGAGCAACAAAAATAACCATTTTTAAATTGTCTAAATCTCTTAGAGAGAGCTAATATGATAGAGTAGATAAAGTTCCTTAATTTAGGATCTAAATTTAGAACACAATAATTATATGGCCAAGATCAGGTCACTTAAAATCCCCAGTCTATGTTCTAAAAGTTAAAGTAAAGGGGACCTGCTTTAAACTAAGAGAACAAATAAAAATCATAACACCAAAATAG
The DNA here is from genome assembly GCA_023553655.1 of Myrmecobius fasciatus. Taxonomy (NCBI): domain Eukaryota; kingdom Metazoa; phylum Chordata; class Mammalia; order Dasyuromorphia; family Myrmecobiidae; genus Myrmecobius; species Myrmecobius fasciatus. Next base: position 23,568 of record JAJPUD010008579.1, on the reverse strand, counting down.
ATTAGGCCTGACGGATGGGGGAAAAAGAGCCATTTCTTTCTCAAAAATGCTTAAGGAAATTAAAATAAAATATTCCAATAGTAATTACTGATAAATGTCAGCAATGTAAACAGTAATCTAATTTAACACAAAATAAACTGGTGAAAACTTTTTTTTGATTTAAAATTTCAATTCTAGAAATATGTATCAAGTGACTGGGCCTAGATTTAGAAAGTAAATAACATTCTATGTTTTTCTCCCTAAAAAAAAGGTTTAAAAAGTGAGTGTGCATATATAATAAGGTAGAGTAGTTTCATTTTATTTTTAATATTCTTAAAATTTATCTTTTTGACTGATACTTTTTATGGAATATATATTCCCTTTCCTCCTCCTCTTCAGAAACTCATGCCTTGGACAAAATGGTCATTTAATAATCTTGATAAAATTATATGTAATCACAGTGCTCTAAAAGGTGACAGTTAATATTACTGGGATGCCTTGCACCACACCCAGGCAGACATTCTTTGCATATGTTGTATCTGATTGAGACAGTGAGTTGTTAGAGAATAAGGCCTCAGGCAATGTCTTCATTGCTATGATTTTGTGATATAAGACCCGTTTAAATCAAAAGCATGATTCTTTTCCATTCTCTAAGAGAAAGGGTGTCTGGGGGTGGGAATTGGGATGGGGGATGAAAATGGAGATCCATAACCTCAAGACAACCATTTACCTGGACTAGTGTAAATTTTACTAATCAGTTTCTTTTTCTTTTGGGGTGCTGATACTGAGGGTAGGGAGAGACATTAAATTCTGTTATATCATTAAAATCTATATCTAATACTGCATAGAACTATAGAAACCATGGTCCAATTCCTTTATTTTCTTGATGAAAAATATTAAGGCTGCAGAAATTAAGTGATTTGTCCAACATTACATAGTTGTTTTAAATGATGCTTTTTTTTATTTTTTTAAGGATCTTTGCCTTTGAAAAACCTGTTTTGAAAGCATCAATTTATTTCTAAAATAGTAAGACATTATTTTATATGCTTTTTAAAAGTTACATCTCATTTTTATATGTAACGCTTATATATACAATATCATATTCATTTCTGCCTGCATTTCCCAACATTCTATTATATAAGGTAATGTATCTGTAAGCAATTACAAAGATTTGCATCTCACTATTAACAGTTTGTAATTTCTCCCCAATTTTTTGTGTGTGCTACATTATCTAGAATCATATTCCACTAAATTATTTCTGTTCACATCCACTAAGCTTTTGCCTTTTGGGACTATATAACATGTCTATGGCCTTTAACCTCATAACTAACATTGCTCTTAGTCTACATTCAAATACTAATGATATATTTACTCATTATTAGTTCAGCAAATAGTTTAATCTCTGCCATACTACCCAGTGAGAAGAGAAGATCTAGTGTATTTACCAAGTGTATATACAGAGCTATAATATGAAGAGGAGGATTGGTGCTTCATTCCAAAGCAGGGAAATTTAAAGAGAGCCTCCCATATCAGATGAGAAGTGATTCCTTCTCTGTATAACTCATCCCCCCAATATCCCCATCCCATCCCAGAGATCTTTTCTTTCCCTCAAAGATCTCTCCCTTGCGTACCAGAGTTTCTGTATAGTGGTGCTTTGTAAAAGCAGATACCTTGGTGTCTTGCCTCCATTTTTCTCTGGGCTACTCTGGGTTCTTGAGATCTTTTCAAATTCTGAGACTGTTTTCATGATCTGGCAGATGTAGAAATTTTGCATGGCTTCCTTCTATTGCTGTCTTGCCATATGTGAGCTTTGATGCCCCAACTTTCCAAACATACAGAAAGGCACATCCACACTTGTCCAGGTGCAGAGTTTGTTAAATGCCATTATAATCATACAACAAATATATATATATATACAAAAGTACTATAGATTTCCAGTTTTGATTTTAATTAAAACAGTCTATGTTGCCCTCACAATGTCAAATAAGAGCTATGGATTTATTTGAAGAATAAAATTTAAAGATATAATAATTATGATATTTTAGACCATATTCTAAAAATTGTCATGGTACCTTTGTTATTTAGGACAATTTCAATAATTCTTTTTGAGTATAAGGAAAGCAAAATGTTAATACATTTAATTAATCCAGAAAAAATATTCAAATAACATGAGATAACAGCCACTTTAATTGATGAAAATGATTAATAAATGACCAACTCAAAATTCAAGTGATCTGAAAATATTCAACCATCCAAATCAGCTCCATTTTCCCCATTGAGTTTTGGGTTTAGACAGTGTATGCTCACTTTAAATAAACTATTCTTTTGAAAAGAGAAGCATTTCTGTCCTAAGAAGGAGAGAGGCTGAGACTCTTGGCAAGTACAGCTGCAAGTATAAACTCAGCCAATTCAGCTTGTTTATTTCATTGTCACATATATGAGAAAAAGGGAAGAAAATGAGGGAAGAAAGAGGCATAGCAAACTTGAAAGAAGAGCAGAGGAAAAGGAAAGGAAGGGGTAGAGAAAAATGGACAGCATTCTCTTTCTAACAGAGGTTTGAGACATTAAAAAAATAAAAAATAACTAAACTGTGAAACTTGGAAAATATTAAATATCAATTTAATTTACAAGAAAGGAAATTGGTAAATTCATCTTATTAAAAGTTTCCCTCAGAATCTAAGGTGACAATAAGCATCAAGCATTCTACTCTAAATTTTTGGGGGGGAGGATTTGTGTAATTCATCACAAATAAATGTAGCCAGGAGCGTGTCACATATAGAATGCACATAGACACATTAGTGCTACATGTGTACATGTGTACATGCATATATGCATATTTGTGTATAAATATATTATACTGTATACATGGTCATGTGTCTTTGCATACATGTGTTTATATAAATATATTTATAAATTTATTCATTTATCTTCCCTTCCACCTTTATCTATATAGAAAGCTTCACTTTAATATAGAGAAAAAAGAAGGGAGGGGATTTTTTTTTTTAACAGCAAACCACATGGCCTTCTCTTTGATTTTTAGCCATGGGCAATAGAGAAGGAGGTACAAGTCTGGTTGAAGTGTTGTCAGCATAATCCAAGGAAACCAGGACAAAAAGGCCATCAAAGGAAGAAAGAAAGAAGGGAGGGCAGAGGTCTTCAAATACTATCCTGTAATCCCGTAGATGAAGAAACAAGTCCCAATTTAGGAAGTATAAGAGACAAGATTTGAACACAGACCTACTCTCCAAAACTTCACCTTGCAGATCAGTGACCTTTCTACTTTTTCTGACTATTTGTGTGATTGGTCCCGAAATGGAAATCTTACAAACATAGAAGAGCTCACATCTCAGGTCTCTGAAACTACTTGTGGGCAAATTATGCAAACTCTCTGAGTCTCAAAATTCTTATCTTAAGAGGGAGTTAGGTGATATGGCAGATAGAGCATTGGTCCTGAAATCAGAAGGACCTGAATTTAAAACCTGATTCAGATAAGTACTAGTAGTGCAGTTCCGTGAGGTCACTTGACCTCCCTAATTCCGTTTCCTCTTTTAAAATGGGAAAAACATATTCAATGACAATTGTAATCTAGTGTTCGATAAACCCAAAGACCCCAGTTTTTGGGATAAAAACTCACTATTTGACAAAAACTGCTGGGATAATTGGAAACTAGTCTGGAAGAAATTAGGCATTGACCCACACCTAACACCATATACCAAGATAAGGTCAAAATGGATTCATGATCTAGGCATAAAGAATGATATTATAAACAAATTAGAACAATGTAGGATGGTTTACCTCTCAGACCTGTGGAGGGGGAAGGAATTTGTGACCAAAGAAGAACTAGAGGTTATCATTAATCATAAAATAGATAAGTTTGACTATATCAAGTTGAAAAGTTTTTGTACAAACAAAATGAATGCAGACAAGATTAGAAGGGTAGCAGTAAACTGGGAAAATATTTTTACATCCAAAGGTTCTGATAAAGGCCTCATTTCTAAAATATATAGAGAATTGACTCAAATATATAAGAATTCAAGCCATTCTCCAATTGACAAATGGTCAAAAGATATGAACAGACAATTTTCAGACGAAGAAATTGAAACTATTTCCGGTCACATGAAAAGGTGCTCCAAGTCACTATTGATCAGAGAAATGCAAATTAAGACAACTCTGAGATACCACTACACACCTGTCAGATTGGCTAAAATGACAGGAAATGATAATGATAGCTGTTGCAGGGGATGTGGGAAAACTGGGACACTGATACATTGTTGGTGGAACTGTGAACGGATCCAACCATTCTGAAGAGCAATTTGGAGCTATGCTCAAAAAGTTATCAAACTGTGCATACCCTTTGACCCAGCAGTGTTTCTACTGGGCCTATATCCCAAAGAGATTTTTAAGGAGGGAAAGGGACCCACATGTGCAAAAATGTTTGTGGCAGCCCTTTTTGTAGTGGCAAGAAACTGGAAATTGAAAAGATGCCCATCAATTGGAGAATGGCTGAATAAATTATGGTATATGAATGTTATGGAATATTATTGTTCTGTAAGAAATGACCAACAGGAGGATTTCAGAGAGGATTGGAGAGACTTGCATGAACTGATGCTGAGTGAAATCAGCAGAACCAGGAGAACATTATACACAGCAACAAGACTATACGATGATCAATTGTGATGGACATGGTTCTCTTCAACAATGATGTGATTCAAACCAGTTGTGCTGCGATGAAGATAGTCATATACATCCAGAGAGAGGCCTGTGGGAACTGAGAGTGAACCACAATACAGCATTTTAACGCTTTCTGTGAATATTTCCATGCATTCTGTTTTCCTTCTTAGGTTGTTTTTTTTTTCTTCTTCTCTTTCTAGATCTGATGTTTCTTGTGCAGTAAGATAACTGTATAGATATGTATATATGTATTGTATTTGTCATATAATTTATCCTATCTAGCATGTATTAGATTACCTGTCATCTAGGGGTGGGGGGTGGGGGGAGGGAAAGGAAAAGCTTGGGAAAAAAAGTTTTTTTTGCAAAGGTCAATGTTGAAAGGTCACTCATATGTTTTGCAAATAAAAAGCTTTATTAAAAAAAATAAATAAAATGGGAAAAACAATCACACTTATTATAAAGGGTTTCTCTGTGAGGATCAAATGAGGTTTTTGAGAATTTTGCAAAATTAATAACACTATGAAGATCCAAATTGTTATTGTTACTAGCAAAGTATATAGTAGGCATTTAATAAATGCTTGTTGAATTGGACATGGCATGTAGCCCAAATAAAAATGTTTGAAACTTTTTAAAGCATGTGAAATTGGGCAAAATGGAACAGGTCTTAGGTGGGCTCAATGCGAGAAGTTGTCCTGATTTTGAAATGAAAAATTGGTTCTTAATTGTCTTATAAGCAAATAAAATGTTGACTCAACTTTAGGAGCAGTTCAGAGGTAGTTTGAATAAATGTTCCCTTTTTGAAGGGGGGTTAAGTTTGAAATCTATAAGACAAAGAATATCCTTAGTATAAAAAGGCGTTTGTTGCATTTGCTTTTTAGTGCCTAACCAATTAATTAAAGATAAAGTATAGTATCAAAGTATATTCCAAAGTAAGAAGTGGATTTTTTTTTAAGTTACTGGTTCCTGAATTTGCTTATGGCTTACTCTATAATAGATAAGATACTGCTTTCTATGCAGAAATCCTCTTGCTATAAGATCCAAGATGCAAGTACAGAGAACTTTTTGACTCCTTAGGACAATTGTTAGTCTTTCCTCTTTGGTCACTCAGAAATATTACATGTGTTTCCTAAAATCACTTTGACAGTCTTGTACTTATCTCTGTATTTCGTAATTGTTTGTACATATGTCAGGTATAGTTCAAGCTCAACCCAAATGGTTTTATCAAGTTAATAGCTAGCATTGCCAAAAATGAAAGCCATTGATTTCTGTTCAAGGACGGGAATCAATAAAACCTTAGCACGGTTATAGAAACAATCATCCATTAAGTGTAACTTCAGCCAGTTCTCCCACTTCATTCAAACTTCAGGTTAGCTCATTTCAAAGAAGAAAAGTCACACGACACAAAAATACTTAGGATTCATTACAGTAAACATGAATTAATTTCAAAATGTTAAAGTGACATCAATACATAACTAACTTTTTTTAAAGTAAATGTAAACACAAATCAATGACCACCATTGTTAAACTTTACAAAGTGGTGAATCAGCAATCAATGAATTTAGAATATAAGCCTGTCACACGCAAAGTGTAATATAAAAAGGGATGAACAGTACATATAAGCAAAAATTATTTTTTTCAAGTACAAAAAAAAGTTTTCATGAACATTTCCTTCACCATACACCCCCAGTGCAGACAAACTTATGGAGATGGAAATCCTTGAATGATAACAAAGGTTCTTCCACGCTCCTTCCAGCTCCACTTGTACCCCAGCATCACAAACATACAAGGCAAAATATAGCAGTAGATCATAATCCCCAGATAAATAGCTTCCTTGCCACTTTCCTGCAGCCCTATTTCCCACATGCAGAATGACTTACCCTGTTCCCCAGACACGAAGATGATAAAGTTTGTAAGGAATCGGGATCACTTACAATTTCAGTGAAATGCAGCCTGCAGCTGCTGCTCCTAGCTTGGGAATTGGACAGCCCCTAATCAACTGTTACTGACACAAAGCTCGCGAGACTTGGCAGCAGCAACCTGATCTGGAGGCAGTCCGTCCTTAGTTTCTGACATCTGTTCCAAGGCTAATGGTATGGTGGGAGCAATGATTCACTTACAAGAGTCTTACAGGGTTCCTGTGAGCCTATCTGAAAGGGAAAATACAAAGACTTCTTAGAAAAAAAAAGCTACAATTTGGCTACAATGGAAGTCTTTCATGAAGCTAAGAAATTAATTTTTAACCTCTTAATATCTGGGGTAAAATTGTTTCGCCATTTTCCCCCCAGGTTTAAAACATTATAGGATTTTCGAAGGAAACACAGATATTTCATATCTGTGAAATTTCAGTTCCTCCCTACCCCTTAGGGGACTGGAGTCCTTGAAATCCAGGATGGTGAAAACGAAACCAGGAGAGGCCAGATGCCCTCAGTGGGCACTGCCAGGCAGCTCTCATCCCCACCAATTATAAAGGTTTCCATATTAGCCACATGGGGATAAGTAGCCCTTTGGTAATAACAAAATATTTTATCATTGTTCCAGTTTGTCAGCCATCCTAAACAGAGTATTCACAAATACCATGTATTTGGACTGTGTAGATAGCCAAGCTGGATGTGTTCTCTCAGCTGCCTAGTTGATTAAACAACTCCGACCCTCCATCTCTGTACCTGGCTCTATAGTTAAAACTTTTGGTCATCTCACAGGTAGATCAGAGATTCCTTTGTGATTTATATTTACAGAGTGTTTTCTGGCAGCAATGGAAAGTTGAGTTATTTGGCCAAAGTATATGTCAAAAGCAAAATTGGAGCCTGATTTTGTGATTTCAAATCAAGGTTATAAAATATGCCAAAACTCATCAGAGAGAGATGGACAAACAGACAGAGACAGAGAGATAGACACTCTCTCTCTCTGACAGAGAGATAGATAAAATCTAATAGATAATATTTATATAAATATATATAAATATAAATTATATAAATTAAATAGATAAAAAAGACAGAGAATAGATAAAATAATATATAATTATTATTAAGGTGTTTGTGTGGTATATGTATGTGCATGTTTGCATGTGTGTGTGTGTGTGTGTGTGTAGTTTATTGTACCCAATAATTATACTTTGGAGATTATAGCTAGAGTGAGTCATTTTAATAAGGGGAAAAACATCCTTAAGAAACAAAGAAAAACCAGCCATTAATTGTTTATAGTAGAATTAATTTAAACTGCAAACACACACACAAAAAAGTAAAGGTGACCTAAATGTTTAACTATTGGGGAATGATTAAATAAATTGTGATACATCAATGACAAGGGTGACTCTAAGGCAATTAAGACTGACAAGTGCAATAATTCATATTGAAAAAGTAGAACCAGTAAAGGGAGTGCATACTATTGCTAGACTGCATCTAAATCTTAAAAGAGAGGGCAATGGATGAGAAGGAAATACCTCAAAATTGTGTTGAAGGCAAAAAACAGACTAAAGAGCATTCAGCAAAAGCACTCGACTCAAGGGAGGGAGTTGCTCTGAAGGGCTTCCTGAGGTCCTCTGGTCAGACATCTTGGAGTCTGCAGGCAATACTATGGGCGATTTTGTATATAACCTTTTTGAAGGATATTGATAAATTGGACATCTTGCAAATGAGGATGAAAAATGTGGGAATGGTCCAAAGATCATGGTAATAATGAAATTATCTGGTCAGGTTATTGAAGAAGAAAAGATAAAGAAAGAGTTTGAGAATTGTTATAAAAATGATGAGCTGATGGATTTTGCAAAAACATAGAAAGACTAAGTCTAGGAGGGATGATGCTATCCACTTCTAGAGAAAGGACTCATAATTAGAATTCTGTACAGTGTGGTTTTACATATATGTATGTATTTAAGTGAGAAAATGGTGTATAAATTTGTATTTAATTTCACTCTTCTCTAAAGCAAGGTGAGGAGTGAAGGAGAAAAAAAATAAAAAGTGCAGGTAACAAAAGAAAACTTAGAAGAAAGCACAGAAGAGGTGGGTAGCTTTGAAAACAATGTATCACATTTATGATATATCTTTAATAAAGTAAAAAGTCCAAATATAAACATGGTTTTACATTGAATCCATTCTTTATGCTGTACCACATACATAGACATGTTTTTCCTCTTTTTTATATTTAGGTAAATAAATAAAATATTTTTTAAAAAGATATGAAAAGTTCTCACAAAGAACAGGGAGGAATCTTGTTCTTCTTGGCCCCAGAGGACAGAATGAAAAGTACAAAAATAATTTTATTTATTAATAGATGCTCCTAAGACTGATGTGCTTCCTGGAAAATCCTCAATGAATTATTTTAAGCAAAAAATGGATGACCACTTATTGTGCACATTTAATAAGAAATACAGCTCAAAATGAATTATAATGGCCAGAATGGAATTTTCCAAATTCAAGGGTCAGATGTGTGTGTGTGTGTGTGTGTGTGTGTGTATGTGTAACTGACTTTAATATATGGTAATCAAGGTACAGGACATTGATGCTTGGCTAAACATGACAATTTGTAGGTTTTTCTTCCACCCTATTTATTCAGCTCAAATTGGCATTTGGCCAGCCATAGTGACAAGTTGGCCATTCTATTACTTATGTTTCTATCTTAACAGTGTTTTCAAAAAAAAAGTAGAATGGCATGTGGCCACACTGTAGGAAAACTATCTGAACAAAAGGACTAAACCCTATTAAGGATAATTGGCAAGCATCAAGTTATTGGGGTGTTAAGGGGGGTGTCTAACCTCAGCAGGTAAAGAGTTCTCCTGTAGAATGGGTGGATGAGAATAATGTTCCCACAAGTCATGAAAGTGATTAAAGCAGGATTGTAGAGTGCTTAGAGCTTGGTTAGACATCAAAGATGCCAAAGTCATTCACTTCATCTTAGTTCACTGCCAGTGTTCCTGACTTTTGTCTTGCCACTGAACTTGCTTGACTTTTGAAGATAGACTGATGACTTTATGTAACTCTCCCTTAAATCCAATTCTTGCATGAGTCAAAAGAAATTTTCCATACAATTTTCATCATTTTACATTTTCCTATTTCATTACCTTATCATTCTATTCTTACTTCAAAGTCCTATGGCTACAAGCAACTGACAAAGGAGCATGTGGAGACACTGGGGAGCTGTAGTCACAAACCCGCACACAGGTGGCCCAGACCATAGGGCCATCTTTTCACAAGACTGAAGCATCAGGGGGATTCAGCAGCCCCACTAGGTGTCTGAGCAGGCTTTTTTTAACGTCTGCATTCTCACCTCTGGCATGAAGGCTAGCAAAGATAGCCTAAAAATTTCCTGCTCTCTTTAAGCTAACTGGTCTGGTTAGTGTGGCAAGCAGGAATCCTATTGTGATTGCAAAGCAAAAGTCAAGCAAAAACTTTGTGAAAGATGAGTCCACTCACCATTGACATGAGGACTGCATACATGCTGATGGACAGGATGGAATCTAGTAGACCTGGAATACAAACTTGTCTCGTTGCAAGAGACCTCAGCAAGCATCATATGGAAATAGCAGTCCTGCATGAAACAAGGCTGACAAAGGAAGGCTGACATATTAAGCTGCAGCTGGATATATGTATGTATGTATGTATATATATATGTATATATAATATATATATATGGAAAGGCTTCATTAATGGGGAAAGCCATGAAGCTGGCACAGGGTTTTACAGTCAAATCTAATCTAGTCAGTACATTGTATATGTCCCCATAAAAGAGTGAATGATAGATTCATGATCTTGTGATTGCCACTTGCAAGAAAGTGTCACACTGTCATCATTAGGGTGTATGCTGTCATCATGATGAATCCTCATTAGGTCAAGGAAAAATTTTTACAAAAACCTGGAGACCATCATCATCAATATACTGGAAAAGGACAAGTTTATTTGTATGGATTATTTTAATGCCAGAGTAGGCATAGAGAATCAGACATAGCAGGGGGTCCTTGGGAGGAATGGAGTCAGAAGTAGCAACAGAAATGGTCACTTACTACTTAAAACATGTGCATCTCATGGCCTTTTCTTTACAAATGTTGTCTTGTGTTTACTTAAACGCAATAAAACTTTGTGGATGTACCCTCACAGTAAGCACTGGCAATGGATGAACTGTCATTTTAAGGAAAAGAAACAGAGTGATAAAGGTGATATGTGGCACAGAGTGTTGGACAGATTATATACATATCCTTTCCAAGTTAAACATTTGCATTCCCCAAAGCTGCAGCCCCAAAACAAAGCAAGTATCAGAAGACCTAAGGTAAAGAGATTAGAGTGCTCCTCTATGTGTGAACAGTTTGTTGCTGAGTTGGAGGGGAAACAGAGCCAGCACATGATTGGCAGCAGAGGAGCAGAAAAGAAATGGGCACCTTTCAGAGATTTGGTGTACAGCACCCTTTTTTTTTACCTGGACTAGCATAGTTTTAAACATCAAAATTGGTTTGACAAAAATCACGAAGAAATTCAAAATCTGGGAAACAAAAAAAAAAATGAGAACTTCACAACATTTACCAGCAAGATATTTTGTCTGTCACTAAGAGAGAAGCATTTAATTCTATCAAAAGTAAAGTGCAAGTGAAACTTTGAGAAAAGCAGCATTTTTAGCTTAGTAGGAAGACAAATGAATGTCTTACACAGATGGTAACTTTTGTCTTGCTCTGGAAATTATTTTGGGATCAAAGTCCTAATGTACATTTGAACTACTCAATGCTGAAAGATCGATACTAGTTCGTGATGATAGCATGATTATGGAGACATGGACTGAATGTTGTCCTCAATGGACTGTTATCAATCTATGTTGAAACCATTGACCATTTTCCTCAGTTTGAAGTCAATCCCTCTTTAGCCAAACTTCCAACTGAACAGGAGATTTTCAATGATATTAGATTCTTCTCAGGTGATAAAAGTAAATGGTGCTGATTCTATTCCAGCTAAGATTACAAGGAGCTGTACGAAAGAAAGAAAGCTGACTTGAGGTCAACTGCTCATCATACAAAAATTGACTGAAATCTTCCACATTGTATGGCAAGAGGATGTTATTCCCTGGAATTTAAATGCTTCCATCATCCATCTCTGTAAAAGGAAAGGAAATAGGCTGTCCTGTTCTAGTCACTGACTCTTAATCATTGCCGACAAGATTTTTGTTTTTTTCCATGAAAGATAATCATCTACCCAAGAGCCACTATGTCTTGAAAAAGGGCCAGGGACCAATCAACATGGCATTTGTTGCCTACAACTTCAGGAAATGTCAGGAACAGAACAGGACAACAATCTGTACACAGTGTTAATCAAACTGACCAAAGATTTTGATATTATCAGTCATGA
>JAJPUD010008579.1:0-11586 GCA_023553655.1 Myrmecobius fasciatus | reverse complement strand
ACAGTGTTAATCAAACTGACCAAAGATTTTGATATTATCAGTCATGAGGGCTTGTGGAAGATAATGTTGGTTGTTTGGAGAAGTTCATCAGTATTGCATTTCAATTTCATGACAGCATACTTGCATGGGTTGATGCTTTTTCAGTCACCTATGCAGTGAAGCAAAACTGTGGGCTTCCTTGTAGCAATTTTTAGTTTTCAGTGAGTTCAGCTCCCTTCAGTGAGGACAAAATGGCATCAAAAGTTATCTACCACACTAATGGCAAATTATTTAACCTGAAAAGGCTATAAGCCAAGGTTGATACACATTTTTGATTTGCCAATGACTGTGCACTTAGTGCAGAATCTCAGACAGAGATGCACCCAAGTATGGATTAATTCTTTGTTGTTTGTGTTAATTCTGGTCTACCAATTACCACCAAGAAAAAACAGGTTTTCTGCCACTCAACACCTATATGGAACCACTGGGTATAACAAATCGAGAAATTTTGAATACTGTGGGTAAATTCTCATAATGCACACATTGCCAACACTAGCTTGGTGTTTGGAGGCTCCAAGGGAAAGTGTGCGAGAAAAGTAGTACCAGACTGCTTACCCAAATCTACAGAGCTGTTCTGTTGACCTCATTGTTATAGGTCAGTGAAACCTGGACAGTCTACCAATACCATTCCAGGAAAGTGATTCCTTTTCACATGAATTGTTTTAGGAAGAGTCTAAAGATCACCTGGCAAGAAAAAATGTGCTGGGCACTGAGGTCATTTCTTGAGCTAAACTGCCAAGAGTTCAAACTCTAAAGCAAACTCTACAACTCTGATGGGCTGGCCATGTAATTCAAAATATATGAAAAGTTCATTTGATTAAAAGACTCTTTTATAGAATACTGCCTTTCACACAGAGGGCAGTAGAACAAGGATATTCTCAAAGTGTCTCTGAAGAACTTTAGCATTTATTGCAGCACATGGAAGACTGTCCATCATGGCCTGCTCACCTCAAAGAAGGCCCTGTGCACAAAGCAGAATTGCAGTAGCTCACAATAATGGTAGACATACAAATTTAGAGAAATCTTCACTCCAAATGCTAATATGAACTATCTGTGCTCAATCTGTGGTAGAGCCTTCTGAACTCACATTGTTCTGATCAGCCATAGTCAGACACATGGTCCCTTTACCCCATCATTTTTATCCTGTTTGAATACAAAAGCCAATCATTTACAAATATATGTATCAATGTGTCTATGCATGTATACATATGTATGCATGCATACATAGACATATAAACATACTTCTCTATTATATATAGCTATCCATGTGATCATAAACATTTGAACAAATGTATGTTCATATACATATATGAGCCTATGTGTTTGTACATAAATGGATGTATAGATATAGGTAGATATAGATAGACTGACTTCAATATGTGCTTACAAAGATAGCAATTGATGCTTGGCTAAAAATGATAATTTGTAGATTCCTCCCCCATTCTGCTTCTCCAATTAAAATTGGCATTTGGGCATCCAGAGAGACCAGCTGAAAATCCTGTGCCCTATGTTTCTATCAGGTACATTTTTCTTTGGTCTAAAAGTTACCTATTATTGTTCTTTAAGCAATTCAGTTTCCATCTGAACTTGCTGACAAACCATTCAGGATTAACATGAGCTGATTCCTACATTAAGAAACTGATATCATCCATGAGTCTGCTTTTACAGTTGCTGCTTTAAAGATACCAAAGGGATTTTATAGGGGGGAATGCTCAGAGAACTAGATATAATATAATCATTTTTTAATTCCATGTCTAAAGGAACAATACTAATCCTTTGGAAATTATAGACCAGGGAGAATCTTCTTTAAGTAATAGAATGATTGAAATTTTAATCCATAATAGACTGAAATTTAACTAAACATTAATTTTATCTGTGTTACAATAACATAATCAGATGAATAATTATCAATCAAGTTATACCTCAATTTGATCCAGGGACTAATATGGCATCTGGCACATAGCAGGCACTTATTAAATCACAGAATTTTAGGCTAGAATGTTGGATTTAGAGTAGACAAGATTTGAAAAGTCATGTATTACAACACACATCCACAACTGAAAAGAAGAGGTATTAAGTAAATTGTCCCTGTTATGACTACATCTGACTACCTAACACTAAGTTTTAAAGTTAGATCTTCATTGTTTATTGAAGGACTGATGTTTCTCCTTCCTAAACGGTATTTTTAAATGGTATTTCCCTGGAGGACATTGCCAATATTTATTTTGATTTTATTTTTTGCATTGGCTTAGAATATTCTTTATTACATTTCTTCATTGTACAGACTCATGAGTTATATAGTGTCATAGTCATACTTCTAACTATGAAAAATTACCTTACAAGGAATAAACATTTACTTAGTACCTACTAGGTACTGGAAGTATTAAATGAGGACAGGTCATTGAGCAAACCAGTTTAAAAAATATTATCTCAGTTTTTTTTTTTCTAACAAGCCTGCCTATTAGATACTATTAGTATCCCTATTTTTTTCAGTAGGAAAAACTGAGGCAAAAAAGAGTTTATATGATTTGATCAGGGTGACAAATCTTGAAAGTATCTCAAGCCAGTTTTGAACTTCCTGAATTTTTATCTTCCTGATTCCAAGTCAACCTTCTGTGTACTGTAATGATAATGATGAGATTGACAATGATGATGATGATGATTATATCAACCACATGTAGAAGGAGAACATCAGAAAGAAAAAAAATTGCAGATAGCAATACAGAAACATATTGGATATTTTCTTGCTAGATTCTTAAAGTTTTTATCTGTTAAATATCTTAATGGAATTTACCATTTCATATAATTATTTGTCAACTCTTGTTTGAGTAATTGAATGCTTTCTTTTTGCGGGGGAATTAGAATAAAATATTTGTAAAGTTCTTTACTTATAGGCTACTCCAATAATAATCTTTTTTTCTTAAATTAGCATAGTTTAGAGTATTCAAAAAATAGAAACCTCACATTTAAATCAAAGTGAAGATTAGACTAAAGATTTTTTTTTGGTTTTCTTTTGTTTCTCAATGTTTCATCATCTGGCTGTAGATAGAAATTATATATATATATAATAGTATATGTTATATATATATATATTATAATAATAGCTTGCATTTTATAAAGTTGTATTAGATCTTACCTTGTATCTAACAAAATGGTCTTCATAAATATTTATCCTCAAAACAAAACAAAACAAAACAACAACAACAACAACAACAACAACAAAACAGTTATATCTGTCTACTCCCCTAGTGAAAGTCTTCAGGACTTTCCAACTCACTCATGGGTTTGAGACTATCCATTACCCTCAATATGATTTAGCCTATCTACTATAATAGTTTTCTGAGGTGTGGCCACAATCCACACTACTACTTGGATTCACAGATGAGACTTGGGTGAATTAAATGAATACCAAATGTGAAAAGCAACCCTGGAAAAGGCTTGCAGCTCTCATAACAAAGGAACTAATTTTCCCTGAGAAACTCTATACCCACATTACTTCCCTATTACTTCATTATTATTGCTGAGAGCAACACCATGATTGCCTATCTGACTCTCTGTCTCTGTCTCTGTATCCCAAGCCAAGTCCTGTCAATTCTATCTTCACAACATTTCTAGTGCATGCCCTCTATTCTTTCTCTTATACTTTTTGCTACCCTGTTGTAAACTCTTATCACTATCACCTTATTCCTTGATGATTATCTACACAAAAGATATATCAGATAAAGGAAACACAATGTAAGCAAACATAAATCAAGGAGTATGAGACTGTTATGCTGTGATCCACATTTCGCACCCCTCTCTCTGGGTGTTTATGGCTTTCTTCAGTGAACAATTGGAGGTGGTTTGAAACATTTCATTGTTGAAGAGAGCCATGTCCATCAGAATTGATCGTAATATAGTACTGTTGTTGCCGTGTATAATGATCTCCTGGTTCTGCTCGTTTCACACAGCATCAGTTCATGCAAGTCTCTCCAAGCCTCTCTGAAATCACCTTGGTGGTCATTTCTTACAGAACAATAATATTCTATAATATTCATATACCATAATTTGTTCAGCCATTCTCCAATTGAAGGGCATCTATTCAATTTCCAGTTTCTAGCCACTACAAAAAGGGCTGCCACAAACATTCTTGCACATGTGGCGCCCTTTCCTTCCTTTATGATTTCTTTGGGATATAGGCCCAATAGAAATGCTGCTGGGTCAAAGGGTATGCACAGTTTGATAACTTTTTGAGCATAGCTCCAAATGGCTCTCCAGAATGGCTGTATCCGTTCACAGCTCCACCAACAATGCATCAGTGTCCCAGCCCTCCCCCATCCCCTCCAACATTCATCATTAACTTTTCCTGTCATTTTAGCCAATCTGACAGGTGTGTAGTGGTACCTCAGGGTTGTCTTGATTTGCGTTTCTCTGATCAATAGTGATTTGGAGCACCTTTTCATATGACGATAAATAGTTTTAATTTCATCATCTGAAAATTGTCTGTTCATGTCCTTTGACCATTTATTGATTGGAGAATGGCTTGAATTTTTATATAGTCTATATATTTTAGAGATGAGACCTTTATCAGAAGCCTTAAATGTAAAAATGATTTCCCAATTTATTGCTTCCCTCCTAATCTTGTCTGCATTGGTTTTGTTTGTACAAAAACTTTTTAACTTAATATAATCAAAATTATCTATCTGGTGTTCAATTAAGAGTTCCAGATCTCCTTTGGATATAAATTTATTCCATCTCCATAGGTCTGAGAGGTAAACTATATTACGTTCCTCTAATTTACTTATAGTATCACTCTTTATATCCAGATCATGAACCCATTTAGATCTTATCTTGGTATGTGGTGTTAGATGTGGGTCAAGTCCTAATTTCTTCCAAACTAGTTTCAATTTTCCCAGCAGTTTTTGCCAAATAGTGAGTACTTATACCAAAAGCTGAGGTCTTTGGGTTTATCTAAGACTAAATTGCTATATTTATTGCCTGGTTTGTCTTGTGATTCTATCCTATTCCACTGATTGACTACTTTATTTCTTAGCCAGTAACAAATGGTTTTGATGACAGCTGCTTTGTAATATAGTTTTAGATCTGGTACAGAAAGACCACCATCGTCAGCCTTTTTTTTTCATTAATCCCCTTGAAATTCTTGACCATTTGTTTTTCCAAATGAACTTTGCTACTATTTGTTTCTAGATCTGTAAGATAATTTCTTGGGAGTTTGATTGGTATGGGACTAAATAAGTAAATTATTTTGGGTAGTATAGTCATTTTTATTATATTCGTTCATCCTACCCATGAGCATTTTAAGTTTTTCCAATTGACTAGGTCTGATTTGATTTGTGTGGAAAGTGTTTTGTAGTTTAGTTCATATAGTTCCTGACTATCCCTTGGCAGATAAATTCCCAAATATTTTATACTATCAACAGTTATTTTGAATGGAATTTCTTTTTGTGTCTCTTGCTGCTGGACTTTATTGGTAATATATAAAAATGCTGATGATTTATGTGGATTTATTTTGTATCCCGCAACTTTGCTAAAGTTGTGAATTGTTTCTAGTAGTTTTTAGTTGAGTCTTTTGGGTTCTCTACGTTTATCATCATGTCATCTGCAAAGAGTGATAATTTGGTTTCTTCATTACCTACTCTAATTCCTTTAATCTCTTTTTCTTCTCTTACTGCCAAAGCTAACATTTCTAAAACAATATTAAATAATAATGGTGACAGTGGGCAGCCTTGTTTCACTTCTTTTTTTTTTTTATTAAAGCTTTTTATTTGTATAACTTATGTATGGGTAGTTCCCCAGCATTGATCTTTACAAAGCTTTCCATTACAAATTTTACCCCCAGTTCCCTCCCCTCACCTAAATGGCAGGAAGTCCATGACATGTTAATAATGTTGAATTACTTGACAAGTTATGCAAGAAAAATCCTATCTACAAGAAAAAAAAAAGAAAATCAGAGAAAGCAACACAATGAAAGCAAATATCAATAGAGATCATGAATATGTTATGTTGTGGTCCATATTTCATATCCCTCTCTCTGGGTGTATATGGTTTTCTTCAGTGAACAATTGGAACTGGTTTGTGACAATTCTTTGTTGCAGAGAGCCATGTCCATCAGAATTGATCATCATGTAATACTGTTGTTGCTGTGTATGATGATCTCCTGGTTCTGCTCATTTCAATATAAAGCATTCCTCTTAAAAGGAATGCTATACATGCCGGAAGCATTCAAATGAAATGACATTCACTCAGTGTATCTTATTGGCAAAGAAGAGGAAGGACAGTAAAGCAAATGTTGATAATGAACAGAATCCATTGAAGCTTTCTCCTCTGTTGCATTATTTCTAAAGGAGATTTGCTGAGCATTGAAATCTTCCCTGTATTCCGCACGGAAGAGTATACAACGCAGTTGAAATGTATTTACCATTGAGGAATTCCTTTAGCTTATATCTTGAGAAATACCTTCAAACAAACTCAACAAGAAGCATAAGAGAACTCATGCAAAAACGATGTAGGAAAAGGAAAAAATAGGATGCAATGAAATTCCTGCAGGAGAATGTCGTCTTCAGTGAATTGGAAGCATTGCTGTCCAGAGTAGACTGCTTTTTGAGTTTCTGAACCTACGTTCTACAATAACAACATGACATTCAGCAATATAAAGCATTCCTCTTAAAAGGAATGCTATACATGCAGGAAGCATTCAAATGAAATGACATTCACTCAATGTATCTTATTGGCAAAGAAGAGGAAGGAAAGGAAAGCAAATGTTGATAATGAGCAGAATCCATTGAAGCTTTCTCCTCTGTTGCATTATTTCTAAAGGAGATTTGCTGTGCATTGAAATCTTCCCTGCATTCCACACGGAAGAGTATACAACGCAGTTGAAATGTATTTACCATTGAGAAATTCCTTTAGCTTATATCTTGAGAAATACCTTCGAACACACTCAACACGAAGCATAAGAGAACTCATGCAAAAACGATGTAGGAAAAGTAAGAAACAAGATGCAATGAAATTCCTCCAGGAGAATGTCGTCTTCAATGAATTGGAAGCATTGCTGTCGAGAGTGGACTACTCAGATCAGTTCATGCAAGTCTCTCCAGGCCTCTCTGAAATCGTCCTGCTGGTCATTTATTACAGAGGAATAATATTCCATAACATTCATATACCATAATTTATTCAGCCACTCTCCAATTGATGGGCATCCCTTCAGTTTCCAATTTCTAGCCACTACAAAAAGGGCTGCCACAAACATTCTTGCACATGTGGGGCCCTTTCCCTCTTCTCAGATCTCTTTGGGAAATAGGCCCAGTACAAACACTGCTGGGTCAAAGGGTATGCACAGTTTGATAACTTTTTGAGCATAGCTCCAAACTGCTCTCCAGAATGGTTGGATCCGTTCACATTTCCACCAACCATGTATTAGTATCCCAGTTTTCCCACATCCCCTCCAACATTCATCAATATCTTTTCCTGTCATTTTAGCCAATCTGACAGGTGTGTAGTGGTACCTCAGGGTTGTCTTAATTTACATTTCTCTGATCAATAGTGATTTGGAGCAACTTTTCATATGACTACAGATGGTTTTAATTTCATCATCTGAAAATTGTCTGTTCATATCCCTTGACCACTTACCTATTGAAGAGTGGCTTGAATTCTTATATATATGAGACAATTCTCTGTATATTTTAGAAATGAGGGCTTTATCAGAACCATTAAATGTAAAGATGATTTCCCAATTTAATGCTTCCCTCCTAATCTTGTCTGCATTAGTTTTATTTGTACACAAACTTTTTAAATTAATATAATCAAAATTATCTATCTGGTGTTCAATTAGGAGTTCCAGATCTTCTTTGGACATAAATTTATTCCTTCTCCACAGGTATGAGAAGTAAACTATATTACGTTCCTCTAATTTGTTTACAAAATCACTCTTTATATCCAGATCTTGAACCCATTTAGATCTTATTTTGGTATGTGGTGTTAGGTATGGGTCAAGCCCTAATTTCTTCCACACTAGTTTCCAATTTTCCCAGCAGTTTTTGCCAAATAGGGAGTACTTATCCCAAAAACTGGGGTCTTTGGGTTTATCAAACACTAAATTGTTGAGGTTATTGACTAGATTGTCCTGATAACCTATCCTGTACCACTGATCGACTGCTCTATTCCTTAGCCAGTACCAAACGGTTTTGATGACCGCTGCTTTATAATATAGTTTTAGATCTGGTACAGCAAGGCCACCTTCATCTGCCTACCCATGAGCACTTAATATTTTTCCAATTGATTAGGTCTGATTTTATTTGTGTGGAAAGTGTTTTGTAGTTTAGTTCGTATAGTTTCTGACTTTTCCTTGGCAGATAGATTCCCAAATATTTTATCCTATCATCTGTTATTTGAAATGGAATTTCTTTTTATATCTCTTGCTGCTGAACTTTGTTGGTAATATATAAAAATGCTGATGATTTATGTGGATTAATTTTGAATCCTGCCACTTTGCTAAAATTGTGAATTGTTTCTAATAGTTTTTTAGTTGAGTCTCTAGGGTTCTCTAAGTATACCATCATGTCATCTGCAAAGAGTGATAATTTTGTTTCTTCATAACCTACTAAGATTCTTTTGATCTATTTTTCTTCTCTTATTGCTAAAGCTAATATTTCTAATACAATATTAAATAGTAATGGTGACAGTGGGCAGCCTTGTTTCACTCCTGATCTTATTGGGAATGGTTTTAGTTTGTCTCCATTACATAGGATGCTTGCTGATGGTTTTAAATAGATGCTACTGATCATTTTAAGGAAAAGCCCATTTATTCCTATACTCTCTAGTGTTTTTAATAGGAATGGGTGTTGGATTTTATCAAATGCTTTTTCTGCATCTATTAAGATAATCATATGTTTTTTGTTAGTTTGGTTATTAATATAATTAATTATGCTGATAGTTTTCCTAATATTGAACCAGCCCTGCATCCCTGGTATAAATCCTACTTGATCATATTGTACTATCCTGGGGATGACTTACTGTAATCTCATTGCTAATATCTTATTTAAAATTTTTGCATCAATATTCATTAGGGAAATTGGTCTATAGTTTTCTTTCTCTGTTTTCACCCTACCCGGTTTAGCTATCAGCACCATATCAGTCTCATAGAAGGAATTTAGTAGTATACTTTCTGTCCCTATTTTTTCAAATAGTTTGTATAGTATTGGAATTAATTTTTCTTTGAATGTTTGGTAGAATTCACATGTAAATCCATCTGGCCCTGGAGATTTTTTCTTAGGGAGTTGGTTAATAGCTTGTTTTATTTCTTTTTCTAATATGGGTCTATTTAAATAATTTATATCCTCTTCTGTTAACCTGGGCAATCTATATTTTTGTAGATATTCCTCCATTTCATTTAGATTGTCAAACTTACTGGCATACAGTTGGGCAAAGTAACTCCTAATTATTGCTCTAATTTCCTCTTCATTGGAGGAAATTTCTCCCTTATCATTCTTAAGACTAACAATTTGATTTTCCTCTTTCCTTTTCCTTATCAAATTAACTAAAGGCTTATCTATTTTGCTGTCTTTTTCATAGAACCAACTCTTAGTTTTATTTATTAATTCAATGGTTTTCTTATTTTCAATTTTATTAATTTCTCCTTTTATTTTTAGAATTTCCAATTTGGTATTTAATTTTTTGTTTTTAATTTTGTCTTTTTCTATTTTTTTTTTTTTTAATAATAAGCCCAATTCGTTGATGTTTTCTTTCTCTATTTTATACAAGTAAGCATCTAGAGATATAAAATTGCCCCTTATAACCGCTTTAGCCGTATCCCACACGTTTTGGTATGTTGTCTCCTTATTGTCATTCTCCTGGATGAAATTATTGATTGTGTCTCTGATTTGCTCTTTCACCCATTCATTCTTCAGGATTAGATTATTTAATTTCCAATTAACTTTTGGTTTATTTTCTCCTGGCCTTATATTGCATGTGATTTTTATTGCATCATGATCTGAAAAGGATGCATTTACTATTTCTGTCTTTCTGCATTTGATTTTGAGGTTTTTATGCCCTAACACATGGCCAATTTTTGTATAGGTTCCATGGACTGCTGAGAAAAAAGTAAACTCCCTACTGTCTCCATTAAATTTCTCCATAAATCTATCATACCTAACTTTTCTAACAATTGGTTTAACTCCCTAGTTTCTTTCTTGTTTAATTTGTGGTTTGATTTATCTAATTCTGAGAGAATTCAAGGTTGAGATTCCACACTAGTATAGTTTGGCTGTCTATTTCCTCTTTCATCTCTCTTAATTTCTCCCCTAGCAATTTGGATGCTATTGCACTTGGTGCATATATATTTAGTATAGATATTGCTACATTATCTGTGGTGCCCTTTAATAAAATATAGTTTCCTTCTTTATCTCTTTTGATTGGATCTATCTTAGCTTTTACTTGATCTGAGATAAGGATTGCTACCCCTGCTTTTTTTTGTTTATTTGTTGTATTATGCTTCACTTGAAGCATAATAGGTTCTGCTCCAGCCTTTTACCTTCATCCTATATGTGTCACTATGTTTTAGATGTGTTTCTTGTAGACAACATATTGTGGGATTCTGGTTTTTAATCCAATCTGATATCCACTTCTGCTTTATGGGAGAGTTCATCCCATTCACATTCACAGTTAGAATAACTAATTCTTTATTTCCAGCCATATTATTTACCCAAGTTATGTTTTCCCCTTTTCTTTCCCCTTTCTCCCTTCCCCCCTCCTCAATAATTTGCTTTTGATGACCTCCTCCCACAAACAATACTCCACCCTTTAGGTCCCCTCCCCCTGTTTTTACTCCTTTCCCCTGATTCTTCTATTTTCCTTTCTATTAGTTTATCCCTTTCTTTTCCTCTTTTCCCTCCCACTTCCCTCTAGCAACAGACAAGTTTCTATGTGAAATCAAATGTCTGATATACACTTTTAGAGCCCAACCTGATGAGAGTAGGATTTACACAATGCCCATCTCCCTCCCCTCTTTGTCTCAATTATACTAGGTTTTCTTTGCCTATTCAAGGGATTTTACCTTGTTTATACCTCCTTTTTTTAGATATTATTTTACCACTCTTTCCCTCTTTTCCCCAGTATGACACCCTTTCCCCCTCTGTTTCTCTTTTTCATATTATCAAAATAATATCTAGTTTATTATACCGCCAAATTTTAAGTATCCCCCTAGTAAAAATAAAGTTCTCAAGAGTCTTTTCCTTTTTACCTTTTTATGCATCTCTTAAGTTCTGTGTTTGGATGTTGAATTTTTTGTTCAGATCTGGTCTTTTCATTACAAATAGGTGAAATTCACCTATATCATTGAATGACCATCTTCTTCCCTGGAGGATAATGCTCATTCTAGCTGGATAGGTTATTCTTGTCTGCAATCCAAGTTCCTTTGCCCTTTGGAATATCTGGTTCCAGGCCCTTCGATCCTTCAATGTGGAGGCTTACAGATCATGTGTGATTCTAATTATTGATCCTTGGTATTTGAATTGTTTCTTTCTAGCTGCAAGCAGAATCTTTTCCTTGGTG
>JAJPUD010008578.1:41821-87081 GCA_023553655.1 Myrmecobius fasciatus | reverse complement strand
ATTGACCATGTATTAGGGCATAAAAACCTTAAAATCAAATGCAGAAAGGCAGAAATAGTAAATGCATCCTTTTCAGATCATGATGCAATAAAAATCACATGCAATATAAGTCCAGGAGTAAATAAACCAAAAGGTAATTGGAAATTAAATAATCTAATGCTGAAGAATGAATGGGTCAAAGAGCAAATCATAGACACAATCAATAATTTCATCCAGGAGAATGACAATAAGGAGACAACATACCAAAATTTGTGGGATACGGCCAAAGTGGTTATAAGGGGCAATTTTATATTTCTAGATGCTTACTTGCATAAAATAGAGAAAGAAAAGATCAATGAATTGGGCTTATTATTAAAAAAAAGTAGAAAAAGAACAAATTAAAAACCCTCAATTAAATACCAAATTGGAAATTCTAAAAGTAAAAGGAGAAATTAATAAAATCGAAAATAAGAAAACTATTGAGTTAATAAATAAAACTAAGAGTTGGTTCTATGAAAAAACCAACAAAATAGATAAGCCTTTAGTTAATTTGATAAGAAAAAGGAAAGAGGAAAATCAAATTGTTAGTCTCAAGAATGATAAGGGAGAACTTTCCTCCAATGAAGAGGAAATTAAAGCAATAATTAGGAGTTACTTTGCCCAACTTTATGCCAGTAAGTTTGATAATCTAAATAAAAATGGAGGAATATCTACAGAAATATAGATTGCCGAGGTTAACAGAAGAGGATATAAATTATTTAAATAGTCCCATATTAGAAAAAGAAATAGAACAAGCCATTAACCAACTCCCTAAGAAAAAATCTCCAGGGCCAGATGGATTTACATGTGAATTCTACCAAATATTCAAAGAACAATTGATTTCAATACTACACAAACTATTTGAGAAATTAGGGACAGAAGGTATACTGCCAGAATCCTTCTATGGGACCGATGTGGTGCTGATAGCTAAACCAGGTAGGGTAAAAACAGAGAGAGAAAACTATAGACCAATTTCCCTAATGAATATTGATGCAGAAATTTTAAATAAGATATTAGCAATGAGATTACAGAAAGTCATCCCCAGGATAGTATACTATGACCAAGTAGGATTTATACCAGGGATGCAGGGCTGGTTCAATATTAGGAAAATTATCAGCATAATTAATTATATTAATAACCAAATTAACAAAAACCATATGATTATCTCAATAGATGCAGAAAAAGTCTTTGACAAAATCCAACACCCTTTCCCATTAAAAACACTAGAGAGTATAGGAATAAATGGGCTTTTCCTTAAAATGATCAGTAGCATCTATTTAAAACCATCAGCAAGCATCATATGTAATGGAGACAAACTAAAACCATTCCCAATAAGATCAGGAGTGAAACAAGGCTGCCCACTGTCACCATTACTATTTAATATTGTATTAGAAATGTTAGCTTTAGCAATAAGAGAAGAAAAAGAGATAAAAGGAATCAGAGTAGGTAATGAAGAAACCAAATTATCACTCTTTGCAGATGACATGATGGTATACTTAGAGAACCCTAGAGACTCAACTAAAAAACACTAGAAACAATTCACAACTTTAGCAAAGTGGCAGGATTCAAAATAAATCCACATAAATCATCAGCATTTTTATATATTACCAACAAAGTTCAGCAGCAGGAGATACAAAAAGAAATTCCATTCCAAATAGCAGATGATAGGATAAAATATTTGGGAATCTATCTGCCAAGGAAAAGTCAGAAACTATATGATCTAAACTACAAAACACTTTCCACACAAATAAAATCATACCTAATCAATTGGAAAAATATTAAGTGCTCATGGTAGGTAGAGCGAACATAATAAAAATGACAATACTACCCAAACTAAACTACTTATTTAGTGCCATACCAATCAAACTCCCAAGAAATTATTTTACAGATCTAGAAAAAATAGTAGCAAAGTTCATTTGGAAGAACAAAAGGTCAAGGATTTCAAGGGGATTAAAGAAAAAAAAAAGGCAGATGAAGGTGGCCTTGCTGTACCAGATCTAAAACTATATTATAAAGCAGCAGTCATCAAGGCCGTTTGGTACTGGATAAGAAATAGAGCAGTCGATCAGTGGCACAGGATAGGTTATCAGGACAACCTAGGCATTAACCTTAACAATCTAGTGTTCGATAAACCCAAAGACCACAGCTTTTGGGATAAATACTCTCTATTTGGCAAAAACTGCTGGAAAAATTGGAAACAAGTGTGGAAGAAATTAGGGCTTGACCCATACCTAACACCACATACCAAGATAAGATCTAAATGGGTTCATGATCTAGATATAAAGAGGGACTTTGTAAGTAAGTTAGAGGAACGTAATATAGTTTATCTCTCAGACATGTGGAGATGGAACAAATTTATGTCCAGGGAAGACTGGGAGCTCCTAATTGAACACCAGATAGATAATTTTGACTATATTAAGTTAAAAAGTTTCTGTACAAACAAAACAAATGCGGACACGATTAGGAGGGAAGCATCAAATTGGGAAATCATCTTTACATTTAATGGTTCTGATAAAGGCCTCATTTCTAAAATATATAGAGAATTGTCTCATATGTATAAGAATTCAAGCCACTCTTCAATAGATGAGTGGTCAAGGGATATGAACAGACAATTTTCAGATGATGAAATTAAAACCATCTCTAGTTATACGAAAAGTTGCTCCAAATCACTATTGATCGGAGAGATGCAAATTAAGACAACTCTGAGATACCACTACACACCTGTCAGATTGGCTAAAATGACAGGAAAAGATAACGATGAATGTTGGAAGGCATGTGGGAGGGCTGGGACACTGATACATTGTTGGTGGAACTGTGAACGGATCCAACCATTCTGGAGAGCAATTTGGATCTATGCTCAAAGGGTTGTCAAACTGTGCATACCCTTTGACCCAGCAATGTTTCTACTGGGCCTATATCCCAAAGAGATCTTAGAGGAGGGAAAGGGACCCACATGTGCAAGAATGTTTGTGGCAGCCCTTTTTGTAGTGGCTAGAAACTGGAAACTGAGTAGATGCCCATCAATTGGAGAGTGGCTGAATAGATTATGGTGTGTGAATGTTGTGGAATATTATTGCTCTGTAAGAAGCGACCAGCGGGACGATTTCAGAGAGGCCTGGAGGGACTTGCATGAACTGATGCTGAGTGAAACGAGCAGAACCAGGAGATCATCATGCCCAGCAACAGCAGTATTACATGATGATCAATTTTGATGGACATGGCTCTCTGCAATAAAGAATTGTCTCAAACCAGTTCCAATTGTTCACTGAAGAAAACCATATACACCCAGAAAGAGGAACATGAAATATGGACCACAACGTAACATTTTCATGATCTCTATTGACATTTGCTTGCATTATGTTGCCTTTCTCTGATTCTTTTTTTTTTCTTTTAGATAGGATTTTTCTTGCATAACTTCTCAAGCATTTCAACATTATTAGCATGTAGTGGACTTCCTGCCATCTAGGGGAGGGGAGGGGACCTGGGGTAAAATTTGTATTGGAAAGCTTTGTAAAGATCAATGTTGGGGAACTACCCATACATATGTTATACAAATAAAAAGCTTTAAAAAATAAAAAAAAATTAAAAAAAGAAGCTCCCATTGTATTGGATGTAAACAATCTGGTCATCGAAGAAAAGAGATAATTGGGGTTCCATGGTCATTTGTAGTCTTCCACTACCCTGATTTTTCTCCATTGCTATTATTAGCTCACTTCCCTGGAGTTGAGAACCATCTGAAATTTGAAATGTAGTTATGGCTGCCCACCATTAGTAACTTCCTGACAATACCTTTTAATCTAGACTCCCTTTCATTGTCCTTCTTACAGTTAAACTAAAAGAAATTATGTCAAGAGGTGTTCTTCAGAGTGCCCCAAATATCTATGGCTTAAGGGAGGGGAAATGTTGTTCTTCTATACAAAAACACATTTCAGATAATATAGTCAAAAAAGGTAGTCCCTGATTGATAAATTCACAATTGGCAAACAAGATTTGTCTATTTACTGATACTTTAGATGTTTATGGGGTATTACAAGAGGAGTAAAACCTCTGGCATAAGGACTTGCTGAATGTTTTTCAGGGCTGGTGCCTACCTGGTACACAACTCTCACCTATACTTCCAAGAAGCTGCAACATGCTCAGTGGCTAAACTGTATTGGCAGATAGGCTAAATCTGGAAAATCAACAAGCCTCAGATTCAATAGTATGTCTAGGCGATGGCTATTCAAAGGATGTGAAAACGGGTAGATGAAAACGTTATTTTCCTCAATTATTAGGATGGTGGCTGAAGTAGGAACTGTGAAATGCTTAGGTCTTGGTCAGACAACAAAGATTCCAAGGTCATCCACTGCATCCCAAGGCCATAAGCTGTCATATTGGCTTCTGTCTTACCATTACACTCTGATCACTCTGAAGAGAGAGTGATGCTGATGACTTGGTGCAACTATGCCTCATTGAAATCCAATTTGTGCATGTCAAAACATCATATAATGAAATCATTGGTCTTCTTTGAAGGACAAACAAGATCCCTTTAGGAGATGTGAAACTCTTTTCTGATTGAATTGGAAAGAGAAAAAAGTAAGTAGTTAAGCCTTTAGGGGCTTAAAATAGCAAAGCTCTGGAAATTCAATCCAGTTCCAAGTCTGGAGCCAAAAGTAGAAGTTTTTCTCTCTTCTCTATCTCTTCAATCTTCTTATCAGCTTAGCTACTAGACCAGAAGGAGACAAATAGCAGGCAACTGAATGCTCTTACAACTGGATTTTGATGACTGAAGGAGAAAATGAAGCCAAGAATTCGTGCAGCTCTGCCATACTCATACAATTCAAAAATAAGTCAAAATATGACCTTTGTTATGTCATTGGTCCTTTGCAAGAGCAAAGGACAAACAAAGGTTAACTAAATGAATGATCTGCTTAGCTATGTGCTTTTAAACATTTTTTCAATGATTTAGAAAAAGGCCAAAATACCAGGCTCATCAAATTTGCTAAAAACATTGAACATGGGAGGAATAGGGAACATACTAGATGACCAAATCTAGATTCAAAAATATCTTGTTCACATTATCTAAACATATGCTATATATTCTTACCCTAACTCCCCAAAATGTTAGCCTCTTAAAGAGCTATTTAATTTTTGCATTTGTAGATATCAGAACCTTTGGTTGGTTTTATACTTAATAAGTGTTTGAATTTTTGTTGGTATATCTTAGTTCATGATAGGCATTAAAATTTATTTCACATGTATATATATATATATACATATATATATATATATATATATATATGTATATATATATATATATGGGTATATAATTTTAGGTTAACCTGGATATTCAAAAAGCAGGACACCCATTTCTACATCAATGTTGAGTTAAGAAAATGTTATAGAGTAAGTATAGGGTAATGATTCATTGGCCATCCTGGTAATAAGGAAAATATGAAGAGATACTTACTGTATGACCATAAGCAATACCCAGGTAACAATCTAACATGATAAATTAGGAAACTGTCGATTTGAATCAGTAAAGGGAATTCCAACAAAGGACAAATTCTTATATCCAGATCTGACCCACAATCTTCAAAATGAAGAGACATAAACTTACATAACACAAGTTAATGCCATGAGGACATGCCATAGAAAATATTGACCAACCAGTTTCACATGGAATTGTCAGAAAGGAACAATCTTGGATATCAGAGAGGTACTGTATTGCATTTGTGAGTTGTACCTTCTGACTTCTGAATCAGAAGCATCTACAATCAACACAAACTAGTAAAAGTGACTCTTGCTACAAGTCAAAAGCTGTATTGTATATATACATGTATTTCATTTACAGATCCTGACATCTAACCAACAACTGTAGATTTATTATCTTTTTCTTCTTTTTACAAGCAAGATACAAGAAATAATAGTCAATACTCATTATCTTCATTTATTCAGTGCTTCAGTTCTGGGTCTCTTATTATTCCCCTTCTAACCCCACTATTTAGCAGAGATTAGTTTCTCTGAAGTGCCTTATGACCTCTTATCTGCTAAATCTGAAGGGCTTTTCTCAGGCCTTATCTAAATTCACATGTTTGCAACTCTTAACACTATTGATAACCTTTTCTTCCTGGATACTGTCTTCACTGACTTCTTTAATATTACTCTTTCCTAATTTTCCTGCTTCGCAGACAATGTCTTTGCCTTGATAGCAAATTATTAATATTCACAAAGGATCACAAACATATTACTATGTGCTAATTAATATTAGTTTGCATTTATATATGGTTTTAAGATTTGTAAACATTTTACATATATTATCTCATTTGATACTCAAAACTACTGTAGCTCCTTGAGGAATTTGAGAGTTCAAAGCATCTAGGAGTTAGAAGATATTAGAATCTCTAGTTATTGTTTATTCTTCATTTTTGGATATCAGTGATATCATGGAGTAATTTCTTTATTTGTAGATAAATTATATGTAAATAGGCAGCATTGCTCAGTTGTCAGCCTCACTCTTTCTTCTAGTTATCAAAATCTAAAGACAAGACAAAGGTCAGGATTACTGGCAATGACCCACAATGCAGCAGATGATCTTGATATCATTGATCTCTAACTCAGCTCTAAGCATTCCACAATGTCTCTGTTAGTCACTTTCATGGCTGCTGGAACAAATTGTCCTGATTTATCTATTCTGCTGGAAGAAGTCTTCACATGTTTTGGGTAGACATCCTTTCAATTTACTGATGGAATTAATGCCTGTCAGTCACTCTCAACATAATTTAACCTATCTGCTGAGATAGTTTTAGCAGGATATGACACTGTATATGTCATAATTTTTTAGAGCCACAGACGAAAGTAAGTATCAGAGAAAGAAATCAACTCCTGGTCTCTAACTTGATGTCTATCATATTTCCCTCAGTCTATACCACACTGTTTTCCCATTAGGATAATATGTGTCTTCTATATTTCATTCAGATATTTCATCATGACACAAACATGATCTTGAGCATTCATTAACCATGTCAATAAAATATAAACTCAGAGCAGAGTAACCAAGAAAGAAAGACTTTGAGCATTAACTAGCAAGATAATATATCCCATTCATCTAAATTATAGTATCTTTAAGTTCACAAAATCCCATCACAAAACTGACTGGTGTGATAAATTTTTCAACCATAGCAGCTTTCTTTAAGATTGTTCATTAGATCAACCCAAAACAATAAAGATGTATTAAGTACCTTCTATGTGTCAGATACTATGTTAAGTGCTGAAGATATCATTAATAAAAAAGAAAAACGAAACAAAAAAAAATCAAAGAAGGTTCCTGCTCTCATGGAGCTTAAAATTTAAGGAGGAGAATTAATACACTAAAGAAGGAATTAAAAAGGGATGGAAGAGAACCAGTTAGGGGGATCTTTGCAGTTGAAAACAGGAAGGGGAAAAGATGCAGAACAGAATAAGCTGAAAAGTCCCAGTTCTGCTTTTTTATAAAAGAAAGTATTGGATAGAGTTTGATATTCCACCATGCAGCTCTACGATCAGAGGTGAGAGAAAACAGCAGAAGGTTGTGTCAGTCAAAATGTGAGTTGGCAGCAATGCGATGAGAGTAGAAGTAATGAGCTTAACCTGGTTCCATGGTCCTAAAATCAAGAAGAACAATAGATGAAAATGGACATAATAAAGTACTTATGATCCTAGTAAGCCATCCATATCCATAAATGACAATCTTTGAGACCTACTTGAGGATCAGAAAGGCTAAGCAATTTGTATAGGGACACAGTCAGAAAAGGTCAGAATTAAGATTTTTACTTCATATTGCCCTGATCCACATTGCAGCACTCTATCCACTTCTACACCATTTCTGAATATCACAGTATAATAATCATTTTGTATGAAGCATGTGTTCCTTTAATTTCAATTTTTCTCAAAAATATTTTTCCTCACTTCAGATTTTTCTTTGGCAAATATCGTTAATTACCTCTTATTTTTGGGTCTTTTGATTTCAGAACAATTACTGGCTATTATCATAAAGTACACTTTCATCCACTTGTAGAAATATAAATACTATATCTTGAACTAAGTCCATATTTTAATGTCTATTATTTTCTTTCCATGTACTGTTTCCCTATAGATCTATGACCTAGAGATTAATCTGATGAATTAAGGTTCCACCTAAATTCTGTGTGCCAAACTTTAATTTTCCCCAAAACTTTCACTCATTTCATCTGTTATTCTCAAGTCAAGACAGAATGACTTCTCCCTTGGTTTAGATTCTTACTTTCTGGGTCATAAAGCTGTCCTCAGCATAATTTACAAAGCATTTTGATAGCTGTATTTGTAACCCAACAGATGTCTAGGTAGTTAAAATCTCCCTAGAGTATGGTGCCTTGCAGTTTGAAGCTCTTTGAAAGTTGGTCCAGTATTTTTCATTTTAGTTGTCCCTTGGTCCCAGGGGGATGGAGCAGATGCTGCAGATGCCCACTGGAGTTTTACTTTCTTTTTCATTCTTGGTATTCTTGTGTAATTTTTCTCTGCCAGTTTTACTATTTAGCTAACAACCAAAATTTGCCAACCCTCGTTCTCTTTGTATAGCAAGTCAAAATGATACTTTGAATTAATTAGTCCCTTCAAACATGATCAAATATCATTATTTTTCTGCTGTTACACAACATATTAAAAGGGCATCATGCTGTGAGGACAAAAGAAAGAACAATATATAGCTTGTTTTAGCATGAAACTATATATCTTGATTAGTTTTAGATAGTAAATATTCAAAGATCCAAGACAGATGGCACTTTTCTTTGTTTCTAGGATAGAAATCTCAAATAGTCCCTGCTAACAAAGTAGAAGATACTTGACCAGAAAGGACAGAACTTGTCTTAATAATTAGAAGAGAAATATATGCAGATTTAGGATTAATAGAAATAAAAGTTTTTTTTCTTTTTTTTAATAACAAAAACATCAGTGTGGAAGTAGGATTCTGGATCTTTCTCATTTTGATATCCTTTTAGAGAGCTTGATATTATTGCAAACACATATGGATAGATATTGCCAACCTGAATAAATGATGGTTTCTTGAATTAATTTCTTTCATAGATATACATTTTCACTAAACAAATACATGGAAAGTAATTGATGAACTTGGCATGTTTCCAGAATGTTCCAATGACACTTCTCTCTCTCCAAAATGCACTAGTCCCTTTTGTGTCTTTCAATTTTGTGTGTCACCATCAATTAATCTTTTGTCTTCTCAAAGCAGTTTTAAGAGTATTGGGCAGTCATATTCAAGTTTAGATGAAGAGGTTAGCTATAAAATGAAGCTAGCATGTATCTATAGTTTAGCCCTTTTCTTGCCAAAAGCATTAAAAATTACCTTGCCCAAGCTAGAAAATTCAGTTTCATGACCCAATTCAGGAATTAATGAGCTCCCCATTACTAAGGGTATTCAAGTAGAGATTTATTCTAAAGCAGAGTTTCATTCTTTTTTTTTCTTTTAAGTTTTACAGACTTCTTTTTCACT
Organism: Myrmecobius fasciatus; assembly: GCA_023553655.1. Classification (NCBI taxonomy): domain Eukaryota; kingdom Metazoa; phylum Chordata; class Mammalia; order Dasyuromorphia; family Myrmecobiidae; genus Myrmecobius; species Myrmecobius fasciatus. The sequence continues at coordinate 77,561 of JAJPUD010008578.1, read as the reverse complement.
TTGGTAAAACAGCATAATTTTTCCTAGAATATTTTTAATTATTGAATTTGTATAATAAATGCTAAATTTTTCATTTAAATTTGTAAAAAGAAAATTATGTAATTTTTCCATTTAAGATCAACCTCCCGTCATTGCACATTGAAATGGACCAGAGACACTTTGGGAGTCCATGGATCCAAATAAAGAATCAATGTTATAGAGGGTTTTCCTGTTCCATTAAACTTTTGTTTGATGATCTCCAAAATATCCTACAAAGAGTTTCTGATACTATGCCTTATCCAAATTTCAGTCTCTCCCCACTTACTATTATAGTGCTCTGAATATAGTAAGTAAATACTTACCAATATATGCCAAATTAAATTATGTTTACTACAATTTCATGAATTGAAAAATTTGGTCATATCAAAAGCACATGGCAAAGTTGTCATCTGCACATAAACCCTTGACTTAATATCATGACTATTATCTCAAGCCTAATAAATAAAGGTTTTATGGGAAAACACACTAAAATTGCATTTGTAATTTCAGACTTTTTACTCCAGAAAATGAGGTTTTCCCCCCTTCAAGTTGTTGGTTGTCTGTCCTTCATTATCACAGATGGCCTTAGAGCAATGATGCAGTGACATGCAAGTGAGTTGAATTTAAATGAGTATGGGCTGTGAAAAGTCTCACCAGCCTCACTTTCTCCTCAAAACTCATCTAGGTTTAGTATCAAAATACAAATTAGGATGAGAAGAGATGGTCCTCGTTCCTTCAAATAAATATTATGACAGTGCCTTTATGCATTTCTCTAAATAAATTCACAATACATCATGCAGTATAAAATATCTACCCTGGACTTAGTATCCCATCCAGATCAATTCCAGAATTCTCACTGTGCAACACACACACACACACACACACACACACACACACACACACACCTCCATTTCAAATTAATTGTAACTGTCAAGGAATTGAATTAAAAACATGAATGACAAGAGCCAAAGGTCATAACTGCCATATTGGATGGTGACAGGGGTGCTTTCAACCAATATTTACCGGTATTGTGATTTTCATTATTATGAGTGTCAAGACTAAAGGCCCTGCACCTCAAACCAGGAGCCTTGCATATTCTGATAATCTTTTAACTATGACATAAAGAGTTGCTATTACTAGAAAATAATAAGATATGAAACATATAATGAAATCAAAAAAATTCTTGGCAGTATGCTTTAATTATAGAACCACAGTTCATTAGAATAAGAAGCAACATATTTTCCCTTGCTGAATAGTTGTGGGATCAATTTTGCAATGATATTCATGTTCAAGGATCACGTTTTCATATTAAATATCTCCTAAATATTCTGATCATTGAAACATAATATTGACTATCCAAACATGGATTTATTTCCAAATATAATATAAAGTTTAGAAATTATATTAGTAAAACTAGGAGTTTCACATCTACCCTGGCATATAACAAACTACTGGCAAATAAGTTGGCTGCAAATTAATTCTTTCCAAGGATCAATTGTAGATTTTCTTAGAAAATAAGCAATAAGGTCCTATTGTTTTATTAATACTTCGTAGAAGATGCTCATTGAACTGAATTGAATTATGTATGCATTTGAACAGATTCTTGTAAATGCATCATTTGTATAGAAGTATCCTGGTTTCAATTGTCCTTAGAATCAAAAATACTTTGTCTTGAATCTGTCATTAGCTGTGAGACCATAGACAAGTCACTTAGTTTATTAGTACCCCAGAGAAGTCAGTAAGGTTCCAAGTTATAAATGAGTTGCTGATTGCCATTGGTTGGGAAAATATTTACTTTGGATATGACCTTAAACTGATAAAATCACAAATACCAACCCATTTCTTAAAAAAAAAGCTATAAGCATATTTATAAGCTGGGAAGATCAATATATATGTATATATTTTCAATTCTATGTTTGTTGAAATGGCTGTTGCATAATTACACTTATATTAGCTACAGTTGATAGTTAATTAGAGATTGGCACAAGTCTTTCTTTGCTCATTATTCTGGGAATAATTTGCCATGTGTGAATCAAAGGAAACCCTTTGATTCACTAGAAATTATTGTGTTCAGTTCCCTGTCTATAGTTGGGCCAAATGCCTAAGAGAATAACAAGCTAAAACTGACTCCATTTATTTCTGGGTATCTGCCATTACATCATGTTGTACAATCCAAAATGTCAATGTTTAAGTGAGCATTTTAAAATCCTTTTCCATTACTCTTCATTATATTGTATCATTTTCTTGAATCAGGTGGGTAACTAAATTTCCCTTCCCATTTTCCTGTAACGTTTGACCATAAAATAAGTCTTGGTGTGACTCTGTAATTCTGATTCTATTAGGAACTCCCAGGGTGAAAACAAATGAACAAGTGGTCAATAATTTGTAGCCTTGGTGTTGTGGAGCACTTTGAGTCAAGGTAAATTGGTCATGGCCACATAGGCAGTATGTATTGGAGAAAGCATTGTAAGCCAGATATTCCTGCTCTAAAACTAGCCTTCTATTCTCTTTATCCTCTCCATAAATAGATGATAGATTAGATAGCAAGATAGGGATTATGTTTATATATGTGTTTGCACACGTAGATGCATATATATGCATATATGTATACATATTTAAATATATCCTTCCCTCTCTTTGCTCTTATATAATGCTTGCAATAGACTCTTTCCTCAATTCCATCTATTGGAATGAAGAATTTGCTTCAGAGTTCAACTAAAAATCCACTTTCTATATGAGAACTTTTCAAATCCTCCCAGAAACTAGTGGCTTCCTCTGTATAAAATTGAATTGCATTTATTTATATATATATATATACATACATACACACATATAAACACACATACATATACATGTATAAATTCCTTGAGGTCAGAAGCTATTTCATATTGTTTTACATCCTCTGCGTCCAGCACAGGTCAGCATATAGAATATAACAGATACTTAATAAATGCTTACTGAATAGCGATTTATGGCTTCAGAAGAATAAATCTCTCTCTTGCCTATAGAGTACCTATAATTACTTGACTGAACAGAAAGCAAAGAGTTAATGGTAATTTTTGGTTTACAGTTTTCTGACTTTTCTCAGATTCTATTTCAGACGCAGTGGTCCAGCAGGTTTAAACTATACTTCAATTCTTCATGTTTTATGGAAACACACAAAAAAACATAAATAGCTCCTGTGACACTGGTATATATACTTCAGAGTAAATATATTTCTGATTGACTGTCTAAATACAAGAAACATTAAATGCCAATAATAATAACTTACCTTTAGCACTTAAAGGTTTGTGAAGCAATTAACATATATAATCTCATTGTATAGTTACAACTATATGAAAGAAATGTTACAGATGCTATTAGCTCCTTTTTAAAAATAAAGAAATTGGGGATAAGTGACTTGTCCAGTATCTCAGAACTAGAAAGTATCTGAAGGAAACAAACACAAATCTTCCTCATATATCCACTATGCCATGCTGCCCACTAGAAAGTATTCTACATCCCTAAAGCAAAAATTAGAATAATTTTTGGCAGACCTGAAAGAACCATACCACATTTTTGTGTATAGTTTTATTATATATGTGTATATTTGTGTGTGTATGTGTATGTATGTATCTATCTGTGTGTGTATCTATATGTTTGTTCATTTACATCTCTGTCCTGGCTTTGCCTACAATGCTATGTCAAAATTTTCTTTTGCTTAGTTGTTTTGATAAACATATGTTCACTTAGTTAATACAGTGTGAATTATGCTAATATGTGAATTATGTAAATATATAGACTCAGAGTGTCAAAAGGGATCTTTGTACCAAAGTTAATAAAGTTAGGAAGATTTTAGTTCAAATCTTTCTTCTGATCTTTATGATATGCATAACCTTGGGTAAGTCTCAGCTGCAAATTCTTTGTCTATAAATATAGGTATAATGTACCTACCTTTGGGGGTTATCATATAAAATTATTTATTATTTCTAGCTTTCTTTGCGAACTTTAAAGTAATGGATAAATGCCAGCTCTTAGCATCATCTGAGTTCATTTCACAAATGATGAAAATAGAGAGGAGGAAATGAATTCAGAGAAAAGGTATTATAGCAAATAGAAATCTTGGTTTGGAATCCTAAAACCTTTATTTTGAATAATTTCTCTTCTATTTATTCCTTGGACAAGTCACTTACCTACTCTAAACCTGAGTTTCTTCAACTATAAAATAGGATTAATTGGGCTACATGATAGGTTCCTAACATTTTTTGATTTTGTGTTTGTTTTTTTCTTTTTGTCATGACCCTTCTGACAATCTGGTGAAACTTGCAGATCTATTCTCAGAATCATGAAATGCATGAAATAGAATATATAGGATTACAAAGGAAACTAATTTTATGGAAATATAATTACATATCTATAATAATATGAATCTATCTAGATATATTTAAAATACATTCAGGGACTCTAGGTTAAGAACCCTTGCACTAATGATATCTAAGATCTTTTCTGGATCTATAACAGATTATTTTAACATAGCTAATTGGAGTAAAAGTTGATAAATCTAATAACTTACTATACGATCCCAGGCTCATTCTACTATACTATCTGCATTGCTCCTCTCTTATTTTTAAATCATGAAGATATTCTGATTTCTCAGAGCTTTGACCATTCATGTATATTGATTCCATTGTCCTTGCAATTCTCTGTGTAATGATGAACACTAATACCTTGATTGGGGCTAGGAATTATGAGCTGCATTCAATACCTTGTGGGAAGTCAGCTCCATAGGTGCTTCTTTGATTTCCAGACCAGAATTTCCCTATCTCATCCAAGCTTGATAAAATGGCCACTCCCAGGTCTGATTCCATTACTGACACAGGAGCTTTGACATATTCCATTTCTATCCTCAGTCAGTTCTTGCCTCTTTAAGCAGTCTTCTACTCCTGGGAGCCTCAGCACAGTTGTGCCTGACTTAATGCAGACACGCAAATTAGCTAATTTCAGAACTCTTCTTCATATAATTTACTAGTTTCAACATTTCCAGGAAGCAAGAATTATAGATATGCATTGCAATATCTGATCATTATATAAATGTACACATGTACATATATATGTATATATGTACGTATATATTTTTATGTTTGTATGTATACACATATGCAAACATAAATATATATTGTTATGTTTTTAAAAAGTAAAATTACTCATCTATGATCATGCAGTTTGTAGATGGCTTTAATATATTAATCATAATGATTATTAATTTATGTTAAATATATTAATATTAAGTATGGCAGGTCTAAGAAGTAGACAAAAAGAAAATGTGCTGATGATGAGGAGCAGATTATATCAGAGATATTAGTGACAAGCATTCAGTAGTCTTCATAAGATGAGAAAGTTACAAAAATATCTCCTGTTTCCCCAATGTCCCTGAACTCATAGTTTTTTATCTATTCCATGCTTTAGCAATAGTTCACTTCTTTCAACTCTTAATTATACAACAGTTTAAATTCAAAATTGAAATATATTATGATATAACAGAATTATAGAGATTATCTTATGTATTAACTTACATATTCCTTGACATTTTTATTTGACTCCATGATTAAAATGTGAAGAGAGCAAAGGTCTGACAAATAAGATAACAGTTTTTTTTTTAAATTATCTGTTTGATTCACATATTAGGTATTGGTAGTTTCTGGAGGATCACTGAAAATACTTCAGTGATTTTTTGATGCTACTGGAGTACAAGAAACATTTCTCATTAGTTTCAGCTTAGTTTCATACCCTTTCTTACAGCTTTGTTCAAGCTCTTTAAATCACATTCAATTATTCACTATCATTGTGCACTTTTTGAATCAATGGGCTTTTCTTCTATGTTCCAGTGCCTTAAGTCATAAAATAGTAGGATCACAGAAGTTAAAGCTAAGAAAAGCCCTTATAAGCCACCTAGTCAAATCCTTACCTAATCAGGATTCCCCAACAGAGCACTGTAATTTCAGAATGTCTCAGATCAATTCCTTTTTTTTTCTCTTCCCAGTAATACTACCTTAGTTTAGATCATTACCAGTTCTCAAAGAACTATTTGAAAAACAACTGACAGATTAATCTATTTAAATCTCAAATCTTACAGTACCACAAACCTGGAAATAAATCTTCAGTAATTCTCTATTATCTTCTAGATTCAACTTATAGAGTCTTTATTATGGCATTCAAAGCCCTTCACAATACAGAATCAAACTAGTTTTTCCTCGAATAGTATTTCTAATACTCAAAAAAAAACGCACTATTCCTATCTCCCTAAGTATCTCCACCATATTTCCTTCTCTATGCCTTTGTTCTTCTAAGCTTTAATACTTACCAGCTAGGTCATCATGAGCATGTCATTTCATGAACCTGACCTTCCATTTATTCACCTGTTAAATGGGGATGATAATGCTTGCATAGCATAACTCTCAAGATCATTCTAAGGAAAGTCTTCATAAACCCAAAAGTATGCTGGTAAATGTTTAACAAACATGTATCTGAAAAACAAAATAGTACCCATGAAACACATTTAAGATAAAATTAGCATTTTATCTATCACTTTCTTAACTTTAGGCAAACAATAAAATAATAAATGCATCCCAGATGTGTAATGCTTTTGCCTTTCCAGGTATAAAAGAAAGGTGTAAAGTTAAGGTACAAATGTTAATCTAACAATCATTTATCCCAAGATGGTTTAAAGTAATTCAAGAATCCACTTGCATAAAATGGCAAAAAACTCCCTTCCCCCCCTTCCTCTCTCTCTCCAAATTATACATATGTACATTTTAAGTCACTCCCATTCCTGGGACATTTGCCCCTATTTTACTCCTACTTTTCAAAAATCTCATTCATCTTTCAACATGTTAAGTAACAAAACAGAGCACTGGTCTTGGAGTCTGGAAGATCTTTGTTAAAATCCTGCCTCAGATTAATAACTTAATCACTTAAAACTGTCTCAGTTTCCTTCATCTATAAAAGGAAAGTAAATAATATTATTGATCATGGGACAGCTAAGTGGTACAGTAGATAGAGCTTTGGCCTAGATTCAGAGGGACCTGAGTTCAAATCCAGCTGCAGATTTACTAGCTGTGTAATCCAGTCAGTTAAACTTGTTTGCCTCAGTTTCCTTATCTGCAAAATGAGCTATAGAAGAAGAAATAACTCCAATATCTTCACCAAGGGAACACCAAATGGGGTCATAAAAGAGTTAGACATGACTGAAGCAACTGAACATCAATAATAGAATCCAGGATCATCCAGGGTTGTTGTGAGGATCAAAGGAGATATATGCAAATCTTAAAGTGCTATATAAATGCTAACTAGTATTCTTGTAAAATAGCACAGAATCATCCATATTATTAAGGAGATGCTATAACACCATATGTAACAAGTGTCCATCCAGTTTCTATTAAGTTCTCCAAAAAGGAAACTCCATCACATTTTAAGCAGAACATGAAACATTTGCTTTTGCTAACTGTTAGGAAAATTTTTCTTAACATTAAATCTAAATTTGTCCCATGAATCTTTGACTCTTCTAATTATGTTCTCTGATAACAAGTAGAATAAATCTTTTCCCTTTTCCACATGACAGATGTTTAGATATTTGAAAACTGTTATATTTTCTTCAGTGACTTTCCTATTCTATAGACTCAAAATTCCAAGTTCTTTCAAACTTTTTTCACATGACATAAAATCAAAACTGCAGAATATGTCCTTATACAGGTAGAAAAATGAACAACACATTTTTTTTTTATTTTTAAAAAAATAAAATAATTTGGGGCAGAGCTAAGATGGTGCGAGTAGACAGGTCTTTATCTGAGCTTTTCCTGGCTTCCCTCAGATCAACACCAGAACAAGCCTCTGAAGCGGTTTTGGAGGGACAGAACCCACAAATATTTGAAGTGTAACAAATTTCCAGCAGAAGATATTTTAGAAGAACTTCAGAAAAGATCTGTTTCAATTGGGAATGGAAAGGTTTGGGGGAAGAGAGGAAGGAAGTAGCCCAGTGCAGTTGCAGCATAGGTATCCAGGGCATTGTGGTACAGGGAATTAACTAGAAGCCTCTTAGCCAAAATATGGCAGTGTTAGCTTCTCTCTCATGGTGAAAAGTCAATGGATCAGCAGATAAGATCAGCAGAGACAACCAAAACAAATGAAAGTAGCAAATAGGAAGCCTCTAAACCCCAGAATAACATGGGACTTGGTCATGCCTACCACGCACTGAAAGGAAATCAGCAATGCCAGCTCAGGGCAGCTTAAAGCCACTGTCACATGTAGACAAAGCTTGGTACAATCTCCCCTGTGCCCTATGAACATACTTCAACCTTTTTAAAAATAAGAAAAAAATTTGACCACTGATAGATTGGCGGTGGTGGTGGCTGTTTTTTGTTTTTTGGAGTTTTGTGAAGTTTTTGTTTTTGTTTTGTTCTGTTTGGGTTTGGGTTTTTTTGGAGAAAGAGATCAAATTTTAAACTCTAAAGATCCTGAAGGCAAATCATATCCAAAAGAAACCCCAAAGGATGATATGAGTTGGCCCCCATTTTACAAAGCTTTCTTATAGGAATTCAAAAAATATCTTAAAAGAGAGAAGAAAAATAGGGAAAGGAAATGACAGCTTTGCAAGAAGGTTTTAACTATTTGGTACTGGCTAAGAAATAGAGCAATCAGTAAAATAGTTTAAGTTCACAGGACAAAATAGTCAAGACTATAGTAATCTAGTGATTGGCAACTCAGACTTCAGGTTTTAGTATAAGAACTCACTATTCGACAAAAACTTCTGGGAAGATTAGAAATTAGCATGGCAAAAAGTAGGCATTGACCCCAAATTAAAACCCTATACCAAGAAAAGGTTGAAATTGAATGATAAATTCATGATTTAGATATAAAGAGTGAGCTTATAAGCAAATTAGAACAAAGGATAGTCTACCTCACAGATCTGTGAAGAAGCAAGAAATTTATAGCCAACAAAGAATTAGAGTACATTATGGAATGCAAAATTTATAATTCTGATTATATAACTAAAAAGTTTTTGTACAAAAAAAATACAGATAAGATTAAAAGGGAAGCAGAAAACTGGGGAATTTTTTTTTTACATTCAAGGATTCTGATAAAGGCCTCATTTCTAAAATAGATAGAGAATTGACTCAAAATTTATAAAAATTCAAGCTGTTCTCCAAATGATAAATGGCCAAAGAATAATTTTCAGATGTAGAAATTAAAACCATTTCTACTCATATGAAAAGGAGCTCTAAATCACTATTGATCAGAGAAATGCAAGTTAAGGCAACTCTGAGATACATTTACACACCTCTCAAACTGGCTAACATAACAGGAAAAGATAATAACAAATGTTAGAAGGAATGTGGGAAAACTGGGACACTAATATATTATTGGCAGAGTTGTGAACTAATTCAACCATTCTGGAGAACAATTTGGAACTATGCCCGAAGAGCTATGAAACTGTGATACCCTTTAACCCAATTAATTATTAATTAATAATTTAATAACATTATTATTAAAGTTTTTATTTGCAAAACATATGCATGGGTAATTTTTTAACACTGACCCTTGCAAAGATTTCTATTACAAATTTTTCCCTCCTTATCCTCACCTGCTCCCCCGGATGTCAGGTAGTTTAATACATGTTAATTATGTTAAAATACATGACAAATTGAATATATGTATACATATTTATGCAGTTATCTTGCTGTACGAGAAAAATCAGATCTATAAGAAAAAAAAACCTAAGAAGGAAAACAAAATGCAAGCAAACATCAATAGAGAGCATAAAAATGCTATGTTGTGGTTCATAATCAGATCTCACAGGCCTCTCCCTGGATGTACATGGCTTTCTTCATCACTGAACAATTGGAACTGGTTTGAAATATTTCATTGTTGAAAAGAACCATGACCATCAGAATTGATCATCATACAGTCTTGTTGTTGCTGTGTACAATGATCTCCTGGTTCTGCTCATTTCACTCAGCGTCAGTTCATGCAAGTCTCTCCAGGCCTCTCTGAAATCACCCTGCTTGTCGTTTCTTAAAGAATAATAATATTCCATGACATATTTTTGTTTTATTTGCAAAACATATGCATGCTCTTTTTGCTGTTGCTTGCACTTTATTTTCTTTCTCAATTTTTTTTTCTTTTTGATCTGATTTTTCTTATGCAGCATGATAATTGTGGAAATGTGTAGAAGAATCATACATATTGTATTACTTGCCATCTGGGGGAGTGGGTGGAAGTAATGAAGGGAAAAAATTTGAAACACAACATTTTGCAAATGTCAATATTGAGAGCTATCCATCTATGACTTGAAAATAAAAACCTTTAATAAAAAATGAAAAAATAAAGTTATTGATATGTTTTATTTTTTACATAGCCAAAGAGTTATTCCATGTAAGAAATAATATCCTTAAAGGAAATAAAAAGAAATGGTGGAGGAAAAGAAAAAAATCATCAAAACTCATCAATTTGATATAAAATGCTGAGAATATATACCCATGATGCTCCTATCTTAGCAAGAGGGTAGTCACATCTCTTCTTTGGAGATATTTTTGTTATTTATTTTATTAATTTTTGTATTCTGTTATTTATAATCTTATATTTTATTGCTTTTTAATTGTTCCTTTCATTTAATTGTTGAAAACATTGTTTATAATATTCTTTTACTTTTGCTTCTACTTATTTCTTTCTGCATCAGACCACATAAATCTTTTTAATCTCTGTATTTGTCATATTCCATTATATTCATTTGCCACAATTTGTTTAGTCATTCCCAGTCAACTAGCATTTACATTGTTTCAAATTTTTTACTGTTACAAAAATTCTTATATAAATCCTTGATGTATAGAGAGACCAAGGGTTTATTTTACCAATGACTTTCTTGAGATAATGTAATCTCTAGGTAAAAGCATGTAAAGATTTTTGTCACTTGATTTGCAAAATTCTAAATTGCTTTCCAAAGTATTTGCACTGATCCACAGCTCTATCCAAATGTATTAGTTTATGTATTTTCTCACAACCCAATTCTTTTATTGACTATTTCCAGTCTACGTCATCATTTCCAATTAACTATGAGGTGAAAATAGAATTGCTTTGATTTTAATTTCTCTTCTTATTGGTGATTTAGAATATTCTTACATCACTAATGCTTTTCAGTTTTGTTGATTTTTAAATAGTTTATTCATATCTTCAGGAACACATCAATAGAGGAACTCTTTTTAGATATAAATGAACATGTAAATACCGGTGTATATGCATGTACTTGAATTTATATATTAATAAATATACATATATCCATATAAAGGTTCTGTATGTATATGTATGTATATAAATAAATGTGTTTGCATGTACATACATGTATAAATATGCATATACATTTATCTGCTTTTATCTATATAGAGATATTTTATATTATGTAAACACACATACACATCACATAAATCTCCTACCTATCTATATATTTTAGATACTCAACTCTGAGAAATTATACATGAAGCCTTTTCCATGAAATCTCTGATTAATATCTCTTGTGATACTTATAACATTTTATTTTGAATCATTTCATTTATTTATTTAAGAATGTTACTCTGCCTTTTTTTAAAATAAATGTTGGTTCAGGTAGTTTGTTATTATTTGCTATGTGTATTTTATAACCACTCCCTCTGTGCCTTCTACTTAGTAGAAATTCAATATAATCTTACTAAATAAAGGCAAATTGGTTGCAGATTCTGATGTACCTTGAATACCAGATTCATAGTTTTTTTGAAGTTTATTTGTATGATGTGAAATGATGTCCAATTTTTAGGTGGAGAACACAAAGAAATAAGTATTTGAAAACACTTCATATTCCTTAGATTATCCATTTAAACTCTTAGTAACTTGTGCTATTTCTCTTGCATGAATAAATTGTTTAGTGATTATAATGAAGTTGAGATGAATATTATTACAATATAATCTCTTGGCAGTGCTTTCTTATATGGAACCCCCACAAAGATTTTGCTTGTGTTTTTCAGAAATTAAAGACAAAAAAATAGAATGAAATACAGATATACTTAATTAAATCACACCAAAAAAAAAAAAGATCTTAAAAAAGATTTCTTCACATCAGTTAAAATCCATGTCAAACATCCTTGCCACCTCAGTTTAGCAGAAGTGATATCACTTCTACATCTCTTTGGAATAAGATCAAAAACAGATTTGCACAATGGTTTCCTGCTAGCTGCACATTCCACACCCCAAACTTCTCTATTCAGAGTATGAAAAAGAGACTTTCTGGTGCATAAGTTCTAAACCTCATGTTCTTCCTTTATCACATGATAAATGAAATGTTTCTGAACTCATATATTATAAGCCTCACAAATATTTACAAAATACTCTTTGAAAGTCTTTAGAAGAAAAGTAAAGAGAAATGCATTACCCTTTAAAATGCTTAATATTCACATCTCATGGTTTTAAGCACATTGTCAGCAGAACAAAAGCTATCCATAATACTCTGACAAGAGGAGCTTCAAAATGGACAATGAATTCTATCTGACTAAAAATAGGTACCTGGAGTAGTTAGAATGTTGTGAGCACATAAAGTCCTAAAAAAATAATTCAAAAGAATTTGTTTTGGAAGGGGTAGACTTGCATTATAACAGTATTTCTTCAGTTTTTATACAGATCTTCAGGCAGAGTGCTTTGATGATTTTGAAATGAGACAATATCCAAAGAATATGATGCAGTGGTTCAATAGTCTATAAATTGATTAGATGTTAATTGTCTACTTTTGGATATTTAATTTAAGATAAAATGCTGATTTAACCAAGATATCAAGAAATAATTACAAATAGATGTAAAATAAACTCTGGCACTCTATTTTTTATCATATTGTCATTTTTACCTTAATTTAACTGATTTTAAAAATGATATGAAGAGCATTAAATTTGGATTAAGGATTGAATTTGAACCCCTTTTTAACTTCTCTTTAGCTGGATGACCCTGAAGATATAAATCAATCACTCATAGTCCCACTCTAGGGGATGTAAGACAAATTCTGTGATGATAAAACCAGTTGTAAATTTTGTAAAATTTCAAGACATTTAAGTAAAGGATTGTCTTGACTTATTCTGGAAGCTGACACACTCAGATATGGAAAAGGACGCTTCTTGAAGACAGTAGTTATTAATTGAATTAATAAATGAAGTTAAGAATTGATTTTATGAAAAATAGAAGCAAAAAATAGATAAACCTAATAGATAAAAAAGAAAACCAAATTATCAATTCAAAAATAAAAAGGTTGAATTCACCACCAATAAAGAGGAAATTAAATCAACAATTAGGAATTATTTTGCTCAACTATATACCAATAAATCTGACAATCTAATTGAAAGAATGAATATTTACAAAAATCTAAATTGTGCAAATTAACAGAAGATCAAATAAAATACTTAACCACATTTTAGAAAAATAATTTGAACAAGTTATCAGTGAACTCTCTAAGAAAAAAATCTCCAGGGCCAGATGGATTTACACAGGAATTCTACAAAATATTTAAAGAATAATTAATTCCAAACCTATATAAACTATTTGGAAAGATAGGTAAAGAATGAGTCCTGCACAATTCCTTTTATGAAAAAGTTATGGTGCTGATACTTAAACAAGAAAGAGTCAAAACAGAGAAAGAAAACTATAGGCCAATTTCTCTAATGAATATTCATGCAAAAAAAATTAAGTAAAATATTAGCAAAGAGATTATAGCAATTTATCACCAGGATAATACCTTATGACCAAGTGAGGATAACACCAGGAATGCAGAGCTGCTTCACACAGTCAGCATAATTGGCCATATCAATAACAAAACAACAACAGAAATTATATCATTATCTCAATAAATTCAGAAATTTTTTTTGACAAAATACAACATCCATTTCTATTAAAACACTAGAAAGCATAAGAATTAATGGAGTTTTCATTAAAATAATAAGTAGCCCTTATCTAAAAACTATCAGCAAGACTTATCTGCAATGAAGATAAGCTAGAAGCATTCCCAAAAAGATCAGGGATGAAACAAGTATGCTCACTATCATCATGATTATTCAATATTATACAAGAAATTTAGCAATAAGAGAATAAAAATTGATTGGAATTAGACTAAGCAATGAGGAAACAAAACTATCATTCTTTGCAGATAATAAAACTACTTGAAATAATTAATTTAGAATAATTAACAACTTAAGCAAGGTTGTAAGATATAAAAGAATTCCATATAATCATCATCATTTCTGTATATTATCAACAAAGTTCAACAGCAACAGATAAATATAGAAATTCCATTTAAAATAACTGTAGAAGATATAAAATATTTGGGCATCTACCTGCTAAGACAAAGTCAGGAACTATATGAACACAGTTACAAAAAACTTCATACAAAGTCAGATCTAAACAGTTGGAAAAAAATTTCAAATGTCCATGGGCTGTCTTAGTTAATATAATAGAAATTATAATTATACCTAAAGTAATCTATTCAGTGCCATACCAAAAAAAGTTAGACTGTTGATCCTGGAACTTAGAAAGTTTGATGTGTGTTTTCAAATATTTACCCTGAAATTATCCCAGTTTAGATGCATGCTCTTATAGTCTCTAATCTATAACATAATCATTCACACTTCTTTGGAAAACTTTTATTCCTGGAATAAAAGACCATTCTTTGATCCTGGGGCCATGGTTCTCAAAATGTTTCCAACTTACAATTATTACTTTCTTTTTTTGTCACAATAGTATTTTACTTTTTTCCTAATCACAAACATTTAATTTTTAATTTTCAACATTCATTTTTGTAAGATTTTGAGTTCCAACTTCTTTTTTCTCTCTTTCTCCCCTCCCTCCTTCCCAAAACAGCTTGCATCTGATAAAGATTATAACACGTTAAATATATTTCCATTATTAGCAAATGAAAAATCAGAACAAAAGGGGGAAAAAAAGAACAGTGAAAGTGGTATGCTTTGATTTATATTCATTCTTCATAGTTCTTTCTCTGGATGCTGGTGGCTTATTCCATTCCAAGTCTAATGGAACTATCTTGGGTCTCTGCACTGCTGGCAAAAGATAAGCCTATCATAATTGATAATTAAACAATTTTACTGTTCCTGTGTACAATGTTCTCCTGGCTCTCCTTACTTTACTCAATATCAGTTCATGTAAGTCTTACAAGGTTTTCCTGAATTCTACCTGCTCATCATTTCTTATAGCATAATAAAATTCCATTACATTCATGTATTTGTTCAATCAATCATTCCCCGTTTAATGGGTATCCCCTCAATTTTAAATTCCTTGATTGCCACCATAAAAGGAGCTGCTACAATCTGGAGCCAGAGAATAAACTTAGGAGTCAGAATGTGGATCAAGAATAGAATTTTCACCTTTTTTGCTTCTTTTCCTCAGTTTTACCTCTTTTGGCCTGATTTTTCTTGTGCAACATAGCAAATATGGAAATATATTTAAGAAGATTCCACATATCTCAGAGTGCTTGATGTCAGGGAGAAGGTAGGTAAGGAAGGGAGAGAAAAATTTGGAACACAGTCATACAGAAATTAATGTTGAAAATTCTTTTTACATGTATTTGGGAATATAAAATATTAAGAATGCATGGGGGAATCTGAGCAGAAATATAAAGAAGGGAGATGAGATTTCATATGTGAGAAACAGACAATAAGTTAGATTGGTTGATATGTTGAATGCAAGTTGATAAAACAATTCTGCAAAGGTAAAGTTGGTGTAAAAATTTTTAATGGGAAAAAGGGATTCTCATTTTATTCTAAAGACCATTGAGGTTATCCATATGAGGTTATTGATCAGGGAAATAAGATGTCCAGCACAGTTATTTAAGAAGATTATTTTCACACCTGTGGGGGTTCATAGCAGGGAAAGCATTAAGACTGAACATATGAAAACAAAGTAGAGCATTGTTATAATAACCTAGGCAAGAGATAATGAACTAGTAGGATCATCATTACAATGGAAAAAAGAGGATTTTGTGACTTGTGGAGATAGAATAGATAACTTAGATTCTGATTAGATATAAAGAGAGGAAAGGCAATAAAGGAGATAGAAAAGATAAGGATAATTCTGAGACTACAAACCTGAGGGTCTGAAAAGATGGTAGTGCTCTGGACAAAAATAAGGAAGTTATAAAAAGAACCAGGTTTGGGGAGAAAGATTAAAAATAATGTAATTTCAATAAGTATTGTAAAGAATAGCAATTTCAATATGAATTTGAGATTCCTAAGGGACATCCAGGTGATGTCCACTAGGAATTAGTGATATAATCACTTGACATATCAAGAGAATGATAAAAATAAGAATATCATACTTATTTTTTGACTGTGATGTTATTATTCACCTGTTTTGAGAAAGTAGTTAATTAAGATACTCAGATCTTTTACATGAGCTCTTGCCTAGCAATTAGCCCTCTGTTTTGTACTTGTATGGCTGTTTTTTTTTTAAACTCAAGTGTAGGTTTTTATATTTTTATTAAATGAAATCTTCATAATTTAACCAATTATTTTATTGTAGCCTGCCAAAATATTTTAAATACGAAATCTATGATTAAATGTGTACCATCTACAAATATTTTAGAAATATATAGTAGGATAAGCATAAATGAGAATAATCCAACTGTTGGAATGACATGAAATACGCATAGTCTATTTAATAATTAGCAAAAAAAAAATTAGCAGAAGGTATTCACAAAGGACACAGTATTGGTTCAGTTGAATGTAACTTCCCTGTGCTGTTGCTTTCTATACTGCTTATTTTTGAGTCAAAAGCCTCAGGGAGGAGCTAAAGTTCTTTGTGCCTTGGCTCTCTTGCATTTCAGAAACAAGAAATCTCTGTCAATGACAGAACCACTAATCCTTTGAGTTAATTAAGTCTCAAAGATAAGTTTAATATTTTTAAAGAAAAGACCTGTCTAGCATAGCTAAGAGATTCTGGTGGGCATGCCCCCTATCATAACCTATGCTTTGGTGACATAAGGGCAGTTTTAAAGACTTCCTACCACTTAAATGTTCTGAGGACTGTTATTGGACTCAGGAATATATAAAGCTTGGCACTGGTAGCATCAGGGCTGGGGGAGAGAGAAGGAAAACTAATCCCTTAATGCAGCAATAGCAACAAAAATAATAAAAAACAAAAAGTAATATGATAATTCCTTAAAGGGAATTCCTTAAAGGACTAATAAGTATGAGAGGAAAAAAAAATTCTGAATTCCTGACTTCTCCTTGCTCCTTCATGATGAAATACTACTATTCAAAACATCCTCTGATCCAGTGAGGTTGGTAAAACTCAATATATATTTTGATAGATCTCCTGAAGTAAAGAGGTGATGACAAGCAAAAACAACACCAGGAATATCAGGCTATAGTGAAGATAATGGCATTACTTGCTGCCACTGATCCTCATCACAGGACAAACCATTTGTAGCAAGGTAGCCAGGATATTATTACCCTCTTGTATACAACCTGTCTGAATGCCAGGGCCAATAGAGAAAACTGGCCAGTACGACAAACCTCCAACTCAGCAGTACATCAGCCAAGACTTTTTTCCCCTCAGAAATCCATGGTGATGAGTGGGGGAAGAAAAAATACCAAATATGTTTCTCTCTATAGGTCTTTAAAAAATTGACCCCTTCTTCTGGTGTTCATATTAATAGTTTTACCCTCTTCTTGTTTTCAGAAAACAAGTTACCTCTTGACAAGACCACCACCTTAAGCAATATATCTTTATACCAAATTTTGTTCCTTAAAGAACTTGTTCTTTAAATAATAATGAAAAGGTAATCAAATTTAATAAAATTAAAATCACAATCATATTTGATAGTATTTGTAAAATTTATAAGTATTTAAAAGAAGAAACAGTCATTCTAAGAATTCATAGTTGGTTCACTAAAACCTGTATACCACACTGATCTTTTATCTTTCTTTTATACAATTATGTTGTCATATGTGCGTATGTATACGTGTATGTGTGTGTGTTGTAAAATGTGACATAATGATTATATAACTAGCATTCATATTGTACTTTAATGTTTGCAAAGTACTATACACTATATCACATTTGACCACACACACTTATGCACAATTCTGTGTGCTGTTATTATGTCCATTTTATAGTTGAAAAAACTTGAAACTAAGAGCAGTTAAGTGATTTTCCCTTAATCACACAGCTTATATCCAAGGTTGAATTTGAACTTGTCTTCCAGGTTCCATATTCAATGCTCTTTCCCATTGTGACACTAGGTAACTTTAATGTGAAACAAGAGAATAGCATGTCTTCTAATAAAGCTAGCATAAGCAGAATGCACTTATTTAAATACAATTGGTGGTAATACTAATATCTTGAGCTATATTGTCAAGGGTGGGGCAGAACAAGCATAATCAGGAATCTAAAAATTATCATATGAATAAAGGAATATTTAGCTTGGAGAAATGAAAACTACAGATGCAATAGGTACTTCAAATATTTGAAAGGTTGTCATTTAAAATAGTGTCAAATAAAAATGGTGACATGTAAAAAGTATTACATAAGAATCCCTGTCACCTACTATTGACTTAGGAAAATCACATCCTGACAGTTCTTATGTTTTGTTGTATTTTATTTATTTACTTAATTACATTATGATGTGGTTCCAATAGCATTCAGTAGTATTGTGGGCTACTTGCACAAGAAGGGCCACGTGTTTGATACCTTTGTTACTGAAGACTTTTTCCATGCTGGTATATAAGCCCCAGAGTAGATTCAATGAGTGAAAGTTACAAAGATTTTTTTTTTTTTAAATAATGGAGCCATCCGCCAATGAAATGAAGAAACACATAATTAAGTAACCACCTTAATTCCAACATATTTGAACCAAGATTGGATGATAATTTCTCAGGAATGCTATAGAAATTTTCACAGACTTTATTGACTAAGTGACTGAGAAATTCTCCAGTTTTAAAGTTCTTAAGTGAAATAAATAGAACTAAGTGAACATTGAACACAGCAACAAGATTACAAAATGATCAATTCTGAAGGACATGACTCTTTTCAACATTGAGTTCATTCAAGTTAATTCCAATAGACTTGAGATGGAGAGAGCCATCTGCATCCAGAAAAAGGACTATGGGGACTGAATATGGAAAACAAGATAGTTTATTCACCTTTTTTGTACTTCTTTACTTGCTTTTTGTTTTCTTTCTTGTGTTTTTTTTATCTGAATTTTTTGTGCAGTATGATAATTGTCAAAATATGTATAGAAAAATTGCACATGTTTAACATATATTGGATTACTTTCTGTCTAAGGGAGGGGTTAAGGGAAAGGAGTGAGAAAAAATGGAACACAAAGTTTTGAAAGTGTGAATGTTGAAAACTGCCTATATTTTGAAAATTCAAAGGTAAAAAAAATTTTAAATACAACATCCTATTGTAACACCAGTAGGTAAATCTGTTAACAACTCTTGAAACTTTCTGCTCTCTTTCCCTCTTCCTTTTTGGTAGGGAAAGGACAGTATACCTTTCCACCCTGCCTGCTTTTCCTTCTCAGTATGAAGCTGTAAATGTAACCAGGCACACCCACCCCATTGGGATCAGCTAGCATGCATTTTAGCCAATGAACGATATAGTGGTGCTTCTCTTTGTGCTGTTTTTTTTTTCTATAATTTGATAGAGTTTGTATAGAAAGACAAATTAACAATACAAACACAACTGCTCTAAATCCATACTTAGGAAAATTTCTAGCTCTTGCTCAGAGATATTGCTCTTTTTCCTAAGTGTTCTACACAGAAACAGAAAAGGGGGGGAGGGGAGAGATGTTTGAAGCAAAATTAGAATATAGGAAAAGTCTGGGTAAAATAAAGAAAATAATACATTATTTTATCTCTTACTAATCAATAACAGGATAGAAAGTTAAGTAGGAAAAGAACAAATTCAATCTGAGGCATTTTACAGTGTTTGCAGAGCTGTATAGCCAAATTTTATTTCTCCCTTATTTTTTCTATTATTTTCCCCTTTTCATTTACTGCTTTTGATTTCTACTATAATTTATTGCCCCTGTATATTTAATTCCTTACAATTTGGCTCAAGTCCCAGGTAAGATCCAACTCCTAAATGCTATTGCTAGTACTATTTATATCTCATCAGAGAGACAAACATGGAAAGGTAAAGAGAAGAGGGAAAGAGAGAGACACAGAGACAGAGACAAAGATAGAGTCAGACAGAGATACACAGAGAGGAGAAAAAAACAGAGACAGTGACTAAGAAAGAGAGTCAGAAAGAAGCACACAGAGACAGAGAGGGGGAGGGCAATCCTTTAAAGTCTGTAAGTCAAACATTTATTAAATACCCAACATTGTGCTAATGTCTTTAAGTTTCTAATTAGTATGATTCAAATCTACCTTCTGCTGAAGATAGTCTCAAATAATTCTCAGGCCTTAGAGGGAATGTTTGACCCTCTAAATTACAAATCCCAGGATTCCAGTTAGTCTTCAAACTCTTGATACACAAACAAGTATAAAATTACAATACATTCAACTTAATACAACTTTTGTTTTATTTTGTTTTTTTTATTTAGGAAATCAATCTATAAAAATAGGAGGTACATTACTGAGTTAGTATAAATTGAAGTAATAAATTATTTTTATTTCATACAGGGACTTCGTTATTTACCCTTTCTTCTATAGACAAAAATTCATATATCAATTACATTCCATTCACAAAATTCCATAGCCAGAGGAAAAAATCAATTTTAATATTTGCCCAAGATCAATGACTGATATAATATAGGGCCATAGGTCTCTTTTTCATTCTGCTTCTGAGTGCCTTTTCCCACTGGAGAGCTCTATCGAAATCTTTAATGGCAGGACACACAGACCAATCATCCCTTAATCTCTAGAATTAAGCACCCAGACTTCTCCTGCCCTTAGGGGATTCTCTATTTTAAATACATATAGACTTGTGGTGGGGAAAAAAGCTTTTAAGTAAGCTATTAAAAAGCTAAGTTACAAATAAAGTGTTTTGGTTTCACTAATAGTCCATCTATATGTGTTGAAGACCCACCTGTACTTCATGGTATGTATGACAGTCATTCTTCATTTACAAGGTTTTTCTTCAGCAGATAGTTAGGTCGAACTTTCAGAATGATTAGTGACCTCATTTAAGAGGCTTTACAATTTTTTCAGTCTTGTTATAATCAGGGCAATGTCATCTTCAAATAGAAATATATTAAAAAGCTCACCCTTTATAGGCAACCATTCTTCCACCTAGATCCCTTAGAAGGCATTTTTCATGATAATGGCAATATTTTGATGGAAATTTTCCCCTTTTGTTCTTTGTTTTCTATGAATATTTGATGTTCCTCAAAAATATATATTTGTAGTAATATATTTTTAAGAAATCTCTAATAATTTTGACATATTGGTGAAAGAAGACATTTTGGAAGAGAGCCTTCAAGGTAATGTTTACTTTGCCAAATCAAATGTTTTTATATTGTCAACAAGTATTTATTAAGCACCTACTATTTACCATGCACTTTTTAAATCATTGAAGGTATGTAAAATGTGAAAACAATCATTCTCCTCATAGTCTAATGGAGGGAAATGAAATCTGATGTACAAGAAAAATTGGAATGAGTAATACAGAAGTCACTAGTATCAAGGGTAACTCAGAAAGTCTGTTTAAAGAATGTGGAATTTTAATTAATTTGTAAGAAAGAAAGGAGAGAGAGGAGGTAGAGATTCCAAGTATGAAAGACAGTTAGCTCAAAGACAAAGTCAGGAAATAGAATGTCCTGTTGGAAGAACAGCAAGGGGACCAATCTCTAGTTTGGTTCATAGATTATGTAAAATATTTGTTATTGTTCAGTCATTTCTCAGTCACATCCAATTCTTCATGACCCCATTTGAATTTTTCCTGGCAAGGATACTAGAATGATTTGCCATTTCCTTCTCCAGCTCGTTTTACAAATGAAAAAACTGAGGCAAGCAGAGTTAAGTGATTTGCCCAGGGTCATTAAGTGTCAGACCAGATTTAAACTCAAGGCTTCCTAACTCCAGGCCTAATGCTCTGCTTTTGGAAAATCATTTTCGTAGCCAAACAATGGATAAACTGAAGTGGAGAGGAACTTAATGCAAGATGACCAATTAGTAAATTATTCAGTAGTACACCTGTAAAGTGATTATAGGTTGTACCAAGAGAATAGCAGTGTCAGAGGAATAAGAAATTTGTTTGAAGGGACTTACTATACATGGCAATAGATTGATATAAGAATGAGAGTGTATAGGCAAGGATGATACCCTATCATTTCTGTTTTAAAAACTTTAGTGGTTTCCTATGATGTCTATGATGAAATACTAATTCTATACAATTTAAAGTTATTCACAATCTGTGTCTAGCCTACCTTTCCAGGAATAATGCAGCTTTTTAATCATAAACTCTATAATCCAACCAATATGGCCTATTTGCTATTCCTTTATATGGCACTGGATCTATTGAGTCTCTCCCTATCTTTTTTCAAGCTATCCCCAATGCTTAGGATGCTATATTTCCTCAATTCTTTAAAATCCATAGCTTCTTTTGCATCTCCTCTCAACTACTAGCTTCTAAGTGAGACATTTCTTGATCTCCCAAGTTGTTAATACTCAGTCACTCAAAGATGAGTATTTTTATAATGTGGAACAACAAAGTGGTACAGTGAAGTGCCAAGCATGAGTTTAGGAAGACTTGCCTTCCTGAGTTCAAATCTGGCCTCACACATTTATTAACTGTGGGACTTTGGGAAAGCCACTTAACTCTCCTTGACTCATCTATAAAATGAACTGAAGAAATATATGGCAAATCACTCCAGTAGCTTTACCTGGAAAACCAAAAATGGGGTCATGAAAGTGTGAACTCAACTAAAAATTACTGAAAAACAGTAACAATTTAGTAAACACATACTAGCTTCCAGGCACTATGCTAGGTTCTGAGTACACAAAAGAATGAAATGGGGTGGAGCCAAAATGGTGGGAAGAAGCCAGGGATTTTCCTGAGCTCTTCCCAGTGTCTGTCAATATTAAAATAAGGCTCTAAATGGATTTTTGAGCAATAGAACCCATAAGAAATGGAATGAAACAACTTCTCAATTAATATAACTTGGGACTTAGGGTATCAGGAAAGACTCATTTCACTTGGGTAAATAGGAAATGCAACCCAGCACAGCTAAATCAGCAGGAAGCTATTAGTCACAGTACAGATCAACAACCTAGGCCACTTTATGATGGCTCAGCAGGCCAGTGATAAAGCAGGCCAGCTTTGAGGCCACTAGTTCTCAATACAGAAGGCAAATTATATTCCCCCAAACCTCAGCAAAACAGGCACAATTAGGGTCTACCACACCAGCACAAGGGGCAAGCCATTAGCACCTGAAGCCCCAGTATGGAAAGTCAGTGACCCAGCCCCTGGCCCCCAGCATAAGAAGTTTGGGATAGTGTCCCATGTGCCCCAAGAATGGAGTTCAACCATAAAGAAATCAAAAATAGGCTAAAAATGAAACATGAAATTGTATAGTCCTAACCATAAAATGCTACAATAGCAACAGGGAAGATCAAAACACAAACTCAGAAGAACACATTGTCAATATACCTACATATGAAGCCTCAAAGTGGAATATAAATTGGTCTCAATCCCAGAAAGGATTTTAAAAGTCATGTAAGAGAAGTAGAAGAAAAAATATTAAAGAAATTAGTTATAACATATGCATGTGCATATGTATAGTGTATATGTGTATGTATGTATGTGTGCATATATATATATATATGGGAAAAAAGAATCAACGACTTTGAAAAAGAGGCACAAAAATTGACTGAAGAAAATGACTACTAAAAAAGTAGAATTGGGAGGATGGGGGGGAGAATCGACAGAAGAAAACAACTTTTTTAAAAGTCACACTGGGGAGGTAGAGCCAAAATGATAGACTAAAGGGAGGAACTTGCTAAAGTTCTCCTCCAAACTGCTTCAAATACTTTTAAATTATGACTATAAACAAATTCTAGAGAGCAGAACCCACAAATAAATGGAGTAAAACAATTTTCCAGCCCAGGACATCTTGGAAGATTAATGGAAAAGGTCTCCTACATAGGATGAAATTGGAGCACAGTTCAAGAAAGGCAGCCCTGACCCAAGAAAATAAGAAACAGGCCTAAGGTGACTGAATCAATGGCTTCCCTGGCCCCAAAAAACTGGCCTTGGGAGCCATTGAATAAGTAACAGCAGAGGTGACTTCTGAAGTATTCAACCCATAGACTATAAAGGAGTAGAACAACTGGTAAGAAGGAGATTAAACACATCTCTTTCTAACACTGAGGCAGAACTCTGTTGCATTGACCACATTAGAAGCCAGGTGTCAGTTCTAAGTGGCAGTCCCAAGATGAAGAGATGCACATCAGAGTTTACAGCCAGTTTCTAGACCTTTAAGTCCACAGATACCAAAGACAATATAAAAAGTAAGCAGAAAAGATTTGACATATCTAAATGAGAGTGGAGCAATCCAGTAAAACTTCCCTAGCACAGCCCAAGCCCAAACAAAACAGAAGCATGCAATGGGAAGCTCTGAATCAGCAGTGGCTGCTTCCACACTTCCACACTCAGCCCACAGATAGTAAGGAGATCAGAATAATATTGCAGAGGTTTCTTTGGTTGGTCTGAGGCAGAACAATGTTTCTTTGCTCATGCTCATATCCAGAATGCAGTCCTAGGTAACAAACCCTGGTAATAGTCCTAGGGTGAAGAGGACCACTAGTACACTAGAATTAGAGCCCTCATCACAATTCAAGGGCAGAAAAGTGCTTATGGTCACTCAAAGATTAGAGCACAGGCCCACAGAGTCAATACATTGTACTTACATCATATCACCTTGAAAGAACAAAAAGATTATAGGTCCCTAGGAGAATCTCTGAAAACAGCTGCACAAAATCCCTTAAACTTGGGATAATTAACTTTTAAACCTGGAAGCAGATTCCTACCTTAACAAAGAGTTAAAAGTCAAGTAGGAGACTGGGGTAGTCAGTAGAACTGAGCAAAAAATAGAAAAAGATTCTGACTATAGAGAGCTACCAGGATGACAAGGAAAATCAAAACACACTCAGAAGATAACAAAGTGAAAGTTCATATATCTAACGCCTCCAAAAATATGAATTTGTCTCAAACCATGGAAGAACTAAAACATGATTTTGAAAATCAAGTAAGAAAGTTAGAAGAAAAATTGGGAAAATAAATGAGTGGTACAAGAAAATCATGAAAAGTAAATCAACAGCCCAGTAAAGGAGACACACACAGAAAAAAAAATAGAAAAGAAAAAAGAAAATAACAACTTAAAACATGGTAGGCCAAATGTCTGAAAGAAATATCTTTAACAAATAGAATTGGTCAAATAGAAAGAGAGACACAAAAATTCAGTGAATTAAAAAAAATACAAGTTGGGGCAGCTAGATGGCACAGTGGATAGAGTGCTGGCCCTGAAATCAGGAGGACCGAGTTCAAATCCAGTCTTAGACACTCAGTACTTTCTAGCTGTGTGACCTGAGAAAATCACTTAATCCCAGTTCCATCATCAAAATAATAATAATAATAGTAATAATAATAATAATAATAAAATTAAATAAAAAACAACTTGTAAAATGGAATTGACCAAATTAAGAGGGAAATCCACTGAAGCAACTCTTTTTTATGTTTATTTTTTTATTTTTATTAAAGCTTTTTATTTGCAGAACATATGTATAGGTAATTCTTCAACGATCCTTACAAAGCTTTCCATTACAAATTTTTCCCCCCTACTCCCCATCCCTCCCCTAGATGGCAGGAAATCCACTACATGTTAATTATTTTAAAATACGTGATAAATCAAATATATGTATACATATTTCCACACATCATTGTTGTGCAAAAAAAATCATATCTACAAGAAAAAAAATCAGAGAAAGGAAACACAATGCAAGCAAATATCAATAGAGAGCATGAAAACATTATGTAGTGGTCCACATTTCATATCCCTCTCTCTGGGTGTATATGGCTTTCTTCACTGAACAATTGGAAATGGTTTGAAACATTTCATTGTTGAAGAGAGCCATGTCCATCAGAATTGATCATCAGTATTGTTGTCACCGTGTATAATGATCTCCTGGTTCTTCTCATTTCACTCAGCATCAGTTCATGCAAGTCTCTCCAGGCCTCTCTGAAATCATCCTGCTAGTCATTTCTTATAGAACAATAATATTCCATAACATTCATGCACCATAATTTATTCAGCCATTCTCCAATTGATGGGCATCCATTCAGTTTCCAGTTTCTAGCCACTACAAAAAGGGTTGCCACAAACATTTTTGCATATGTGGGTCCCTTTCCCTCCTTTAAGATGTCTTTGGGACATGGCCCAGAAGAAACACTGCTGGGTCAAAGGGTATGCACAGTTTGATAATTCTTTGAGCATAGTTCCAGATTGCTCTCCAGAATGGTTGGATCCATTCACAGTTCTACCAACAATGTATCAATGTCCCAGTTTTCCCACATCCCCTCCAACATTTGTCATTATCTTTTCCCGTCATCTTAGCCAATTTAACAAGTGTATAGTGGTACCTCAGCATTGTCTAAATTTGCATTTCTCTGATCAATAATGATTTTGTGCACCTTTCCATATGTCTAGAAATAGATTCAATTTCCTTGTCTGAAAAATCATCTGTTCATAACATTTGATCATTTATCAATTGGAAAATGACTTAAATTCTTACAAATTATTCTCTATATATTTTAAAAAACCTTTAGCAGAATCTTTGAATGTAAAAATGTTTGCACAATTTATTGCTTCCCTTCTAATCTTGCTTGTATTAGGTTTGCTCATACAAAATCTTTTTAACTTAATATAATCAAAATTATCTATTTTGTGATCAATAATGCTCAATAATTCTTCTTTGGTAACAAATTCCTTCCTCCTCCACAGATCTGAGAGGTAAACTATCCTATGTTCTTCTAATTTGTTTATAATATTCTTTATCCTATATCATAAATCCATTTTGACCTTATCTTGGTATATGGTATTAGATGTGGGTCAGTGTCTACTTTCTACCATACTAGTTTCCAATTTTCCCAACAGTTTTTGTCAAATAATGAGTTCTTATCCTAAAAGCTGGGGTTTGGGGGTTTGTCAAACCCTAGATTATATAATCATTGACTATTTTGTCTTATGAATCTAGCCCATTCTACTGATCAACTATTCTGTTTTTTAGCAAGTACCAAATACTTTTGATGACTGCTGCTTTATAATATAGTTTTAGATCTGATACAACTAGGCCACCCTCATTTGTCTTTTTTTTTCCAATTTCCTTGAAATTCTTGACCTTTTGTTCTTTTTGTTCTTCCAGGTTAGTTTTGTATTTTTTTCCAGGTCAGTAAAATAGTTTCTTGGGAGTTTCATTGGTATAGCATTAAATAAATAGATTATTTTAGGTAATGGTGTCATCTTCATTATATTTGCTCAAACTATCCAAGACCACTTGATATTTTTCCAGCTGGTTAGATCTGACATTATTTGTGTGGAAAGGGTTTTGTAGTTTTGCTCATATAGCTCCTGACTCTCCTTTGGCAGATATATTCTCAAATATTTTATATTACCCACAGTTATTTTAAATGGAATTTCCTTTTGTATCTCTTGCTATTGAATTTTGTTAGTGATTTATTAAAAGGCTGATGATTTATGTGGAATTATTTTGTATAATGCAACTTTGCTAAAGTTGTGGATTGTTTCTAGTAGTTTTTAGTTGATTTTCTAGGGTTCTCTAAGTATATCATCATATCATCTGCAAGGAGTGATAATTTGGTTTCCACATTACCTATTCTAATTCCTTTAATCTTTTTTTTCTTCTCTTATTACTAAAGCTAGCATTTCTAATACAATATTGAATAGTAATCATGATAGTGGACAACCTTGTTTCATTCCTGATCTTACTGGGAATGGCTCCAGTTTATCACAATTACATATGATGCTACCTGGTAGTTTTAAATAGATGCTACTGATCATTTTAAGGAAAAGTCCATTTATTCCTATACTCTCTAGTGTTTTTAATAGGAATGTATGCTGGATTTTATCAAATGCTTTTTCTGCATCTATTGAGATAATAATTTTTTTGTTAATTTGGTTATTGATATAGTCAATTATACTAATAGTTTTCCTAATATTGAACCATCCCTGCATTCCTGGTACAAATCCTACTTGGTCATGGTGTATTATCCTGGGGATTATTTTCATTTTAATCTCTTTGCTAATATTTTATTAAAGATGCTTGCATCAATATTCATTAGGGAGATTGGTCTTTAATTTTCTTTCTCTGTTTTCATCCTACCTAGTTTAACTCCATAGTTTAACCATAGTATTGGAGTTAATTGTTCTTTAAATGTTTGATATAATTCACATATGAATTCATCTGGTTCACCAGGATCAGGGATTTTTTTTTCTTAGGGAGTTGATTAATAGCTTGTTCTATTTCTTTTTCTAAAATGAAACTATTTAAGTAATTTATTTCCTCTTCTGTTAAACTGGGCAATCTATAGTTTTGTAAGTATTCCTCCATTTCACTTAGGTTATCATATTTATTGGCATAAAGTTGGGCAAAGTAACTTCTAATAATTTTTCTGATTTCCTCTTCATTGATAGAAGTTCTCCCTTTTCATTTTTGAGACTAACAATTTGATTTTATTCTTTCCTTCTAATCAAATTATCTATTTTGTTGTTTTTTCATAAAACTAATTTTTAGTTTTATTTAGTAATTCAATAGATTTTTTACTTTCAATTTTTATTAATCCCTCCTTTTATTTTTAGAATTTCAAATTTGCTATTTGATTGAGGGTTTTTAATTTGTTCTTTTTTCTAGCTTTTTTAGTTGCAAGCCCAATTCATTGATTTACTCTTTATTATATGTAAGTAAGCATCTAGACATATAAAATTTCCCCTTATGACCACTTTGGCTGCATCCGAGAAATTTTATTATGTTGTCTCATTATTGTCATTCTCATGGATGAAATTATTGTGTCTATGATTTGCTGTTTTACCCATTCATTCTTTAGGATGAAATTAATTAGATTCCAATTACTTTTTGGTCTATTTTCTCCTAGCCTTATATTGCATGTAATTTTTATTACATCATGATCTGAAAAAAAATGCATTTACCATTTCTCCCTTTCTGCATTTGATTTTGAGGTTTTTATGCCCTAACACATGGTCAATTTTTATATAAGTTCCATAAACTGCTGAGAAAAAAGTAAACTCCTTTCTATCTCCATTTAATTTTCTCCAAAGATATATAATACCTAATATTTCTAACTTTTTGTTTATCTCCTTAATGTCATTCTGATTTATTTTGTGTTTTTATTTATCTAATTCTGAGAGAGCAAGGTTAAGATCCCCCACTAGTAGAGTTTTGCTGTCTATTTCTTCTTGCATCTCTCTTAACTTTTCCACTAGGAATTTCCATGCTATACCACTTGGTAAATATATGTTTAGTATTGATAATGTTTCCTTATCTATGGTACCCTTCAGTAAGATATAGTTTCCTTCCTCATCTCTTTTATTGATCTGAGATCAGGATTGCTATCCCTGCTTTTTTTTTCTTCACCTGAAGCATAATAGTTTCTGCTCCAGTCCTTTACTTTCACTCAATATGTATCACTATGCTTTAAATATGTTTCTTGCAACCAACATATTGTAGGATTCTGGTTTTTAATCCAGTCTGTTATCTGCTTCTGTTTTATGAGAGAGTTCATCCCATTCACATTCACAGTTATAATAACTAATTCTGTAATTCCTGCCATCTTATTTACCATAGGTCATTCTCTTCTCTTTCCTATCACCCTTTCCTCCTCCCCAGTATTTTGCTTTTGATGACCATCTCCTTCAAACTTTCCTCCCCCTTTAGAGCCCCTCCCACTTTTATACACTATTCCCCTAATTCTTCTATTTTTCCTTCTATTAGCCTTTCCCTTTCTTTTCCCCCTTTCTCTCCTACTTCCATGTAAGTTGAGTCAAGTTTCTTTGTGATACCAAATATGTCTGATATTCTCTCTTAGGGCCAAATCTGATGAGAGTAAGATTCATACAATGCTCATCTCCCTCCCTTCTTTCTCCCTCAATTATATTAGGTTTTCTTTGCTTCTTTGTGAGATGAAATTTCCCTTATTTTATCTCCTTTTTCCTCTTCTTCCAGTATGATCCCCTTTCCAGCTCTAGTTTCTTTTTCATATTATCATAATAAAATCAAATTATACCTGTACTCTACATATATTCATAAGAGAAATATATTTCTCAAGAGTTTTTACCTTTTTACCTATTTATGCTTCTCTTGAGGTCTGTGTTTGGAGATCAAATTTTTTGTTCAGTTCTGGTCTTTTCATTAGAAATAGGTGAAATTCATCTATATCATTGAATATCCATCTTCTTTCCTGAAATATAGTGTTCATTTTAGCTGGATAGTTTATTCTTGGCTGTAATCCCAGTTCCTTTGCTTTCTGGGAACATCAGATTCCAGGCCCTTCGATCCTTTAAAGTGGAAGCTGCTAGATCCTGGGTGAACCTGATACTTCCAAACATTTTGCACACTTTTGTGCACAGTATCAGATTTCACACACCACTGGCATACTTTTCAATCCTCAAGGACAAGCAGTAGCAGAGAGAAGGAACAGAGACATCAAGATGCTTCTTCAAAAACAAAAGAGAGGGAGAGTCATGAAAAAGCCTAGAGAACTTATAAATTTAACCCCTTATACTGACACAGATAATCCTAGAGAACTTCTACACAGCCCTTTAGCCTATTAATTTTTTGGTTTTTGGTTTTTGACGAGGAAGCACTGTCTCTTGCCAATAGGTTTCATAAACCAAAGCAAGGACAGTGTTCAGTGCAAGCAGCTCCAGTATCTTTAGATAACTGCCAGGTGACGTGGAGAGATCTGGAGAGTGGTGAATGAAAGGGACCAGACAGACTAATGACTTGGGGAAGAGGGTTTGTTTGTGTGTCTACAAATGGAAAAGGATTTAGATGGGTGCCAACAAGCCATATCCAGCTTGTCCATTGAAGAGAGACAGAAAATGAGAAGGCCCTTGAAATGAAGGAGATGAACCAAGAAATATCGGGTAGTTCCATCTATGACTATGCCAATAAAAGAGCATGGCAATTACCCCTATGTGTATGGCAATTGATTAACAAATATTATCGTGACCATAAAAGTAATTGCTAATGAGACTGATTCTGCAGGAATCATTGGATTCCCTGACACATGAAGTGATGGACAATAGATTGGCATTGGACTATCTCTTGGCTGCTGAAGGAAGTGAATGTGTGGTTGATATTTCTATATCCTCCTTCTGGGACTCATAGAAGTCTTTTATAACTCATGGAAGTTGTTTATTCATTTTGTTTGTTACATTACTACTTGTCTATGTGCTATTACTACTTGCCTGTGTGATTCCTCCCATGCTAATGGATTTAATTACTGATATATACCTGCTTCAATTAAAACAAAACAAAAAAAAGTGGGAGATTTATAAGGCACAGATAGTAGGGGAATTCTGAGTGAGGTATAAGGTCCTCCAGCCCAGTCAGGGAACCTGCTGACATGTCTGGATTGGTACTCTATCCCCCTTGGGGGCATTTTGCTCTTCCTAAGAAGTCAAGGGGCATGACAACCTGTGATGTGTTGTGATTAAAGCAGAGTTACACTAAGTAGCAAAGAGACATCTATACACAATAGCAAGTTGTTTATGTGATCCCACAGGCACAGTATGTAGTTAGCGCATGCTCAGTGTGCTATAGTTATGCAAGGTATTAGGGTATATAAAACTGAGGGAACTTGAAATAACGAACGCCATCATTGACCATCCACATGAATTCCATCTCTTCACTCCTCACCTATGATCAAGGAATCAGTCTGGTACAGAGATCCTCCAGAGAGCTAGTCCAGACCCTACAAGGAGGGAAAATATTAATAGAGAGAGGGAGTAGAATAAGTGGTAAAATAGCAACAGTAATTGTGAAAAAAAAAATATTTAAAGGACATTTCTCTGAAAAAATACATATAGAAAACAGGGTTAAAATTTATAAAAATAAGTGCCATTCCCCAAATGACAAAAGACAAAAACATATGAACAGTTTTTATATAAAGTAAACATTACTAGACATATCTCTAACTTACTTTTGATTGGAGAAATGCAAATTAAAACAATCCTGAAATATGAGGGCTTAAACCTATTAGCTTGGCTAAAGTAGAGAAAAGGGAAATTTAAAATAGTGGAAGGGATGTAGAGGAAAATAAGGTAATAATCCATTGTGGGTAAAATTGTGAATTGATTAAACCATTCCATAGGGCAATTTGAAACTATGCCCAAGGGCTATAAAACCACAAATATCCTTTGATCTAACAATTAACTATTATGCTTATATTCAAAAAGAGATAAAAAATAAAAAGAAACATAAGTATTTTTAAGTACACATTTCTTTATGAATCATGTTTGAAAGAAAAAAACAGAACTAAAGGGAAAAGCCATGAAAGAAAAAAAAAAAAAACAGAAGGGGAAAAAGAAAACACAGTATGTATTGATTTATATTCATTCTCCATAGTTCTTACTCTAGATGCAAATAGCATTTTTTATCCCAAGTTTGTTGGGATTATTTTTCCTCATTGAACCACTGAGAAGAACCAAGCACAATCTTGCTGCTACTGTCTACAACATATTCCTGTTTCCACTTGTTTTGCTCAGTATCAATTTGCTTAAATCTTTCCAGGCCTTTCTAAAATCATCTTCATCATTTTGTATAGAACCATAACATTCCAGTACTTTCATATATCATAACTTACTCAACCATTCCCCAATCGATGGACATCTCACTTTCCAATTCTTTGTCTGTACTAAAAGAGTGCTACAAACACTTTTTGCACATGTGGGTCTTTTTTCCTCCTTTATGTTTTCCTTGGGATAGAGACCCAATAGTAGCACTGCTGGAACAAAAAGTAGGCACAATTCTATTGCTGGATCAAAGAGTATGCACATCCTAAAGTCCTTTGAACATAGTTCTAAATTGCTCTCCAGAATGGCTGGATCAGTTCACAACTTCACCAACAATGCATTAGTGTCAAGTTTTCCTACATCCCCTCCAACAATTATTATCTTTTCCTGTCATTTTAGTCAATCTTAGAGATGAATGGTGGTACCTCAGAGTTGTTTTAATTTGTATTTCTTTAATCAATAATGATTTAGAGCATATTTTCATATGATTATAGATGGCTTTAATTGCATTATCTGAAAATTATCTCTTCATATCCTTTGACCATTTATCAACTGGGGACTGACTTACATTCTTATAAATTTGATAAAGCTCTTTATATATATTTTAGAAATGAGACCTTTATCAGAAATACTGGCTGTAATTTTTTTTCTCTAGCTTTGTACTTCCCTTTTAATCTTGGTTGTGTTAGGGTTTTTTGTGCAAAAACTCTTTAATGTAATCAGTGTAATTTTCTATTTTGGCTTTCAGAAGGTTCTCTTGTTCTTTAATCATAAATTCCTCCCTTCTACAAAGATCTGATAAGTAAACTGCCCCTTGCTTTCCTAATTTGCTTATGGCATCACCCTTATATCCAAATCATGTACTCATTTTGACCTTATTTTGGTATGGGGTTCGAGATGTAGTTGCTGCGTTTTTTGACTATTATTTTCTAGGTTTCCCAGCAATTTTTTGTAGTTTGGGGATTCATCAAACAGTAGATTACTATTGGAATTGATTATTATGTTATGTGTATCTAATCTATTCTGATTCACCACTTCATTTCTTAAACAATACCAAATGGTTTTGATGACTGCTGCTTTATAATAGAGTTTTAGGTCTGGTATTACTAGGTCACTGTCTTTTCTATTTTTTTTCATTAATTCATTTGATATGCTTGATTTTATATTTTTCCAGATGAATTTTGAGTTTTTTTTCTAGCTCTATAAAATAATTTTTTGGCAGTTTGATTGGTATGGCACTGAACAAGTAGATCAATGTAAGCAGAAAAGTCATTTTTATTATATCAGTTGAGGCTAGTCATGAAGAATTGATATTTTCCCAATTGTTTAAATCTGATTTTATTTGTGTGAGAAGTGTTTAATAATTGTGTTCATATAGTTCCTGGATTTATCTTGGCAAGTAGACCCCCAAATATTTTATTTTGTCTACAGTAATTTTAAATGGAATTTCTCCATCTCTTACTGATGATTTGTATAAGTTTATTTTATATCTTTCAATTTTGCTAAAGTTTTGAATTTTTTCCAATGGGTTTTTGGATATTTTAGGGGGATTCTCTAAATATGTCATCATATAATCTGCAATGAGTGATAGTTTTATTTCCTCATTGCCTATTCTAATTCCTTTAATTTCTTTTTTTTCCCTGTGGCTAAAGTCAACATTTCTAATACAAAGTTAAGTGATAATGGTGATAATAGGCATCCTTTTTTCATCTCTGATCTTATGTAGATGGCATCCAGCTTCTCTCCATTGCAAATAACGCTTGCTGTAGGTTTTAGATAGATACTGCTTATTATTTTAAGAAAAGTTCGGGGGGCGGAGCCAAGATGGCGAACTGCGGACAGCTTTCTCTGTGAACTCCTGGGACATTCCCTCAAACCCAGACAAAGTAAGTCTTCCAACTGGTTTCTAAGTGAGAGCACCGCCAAGCATTTGGACTACAACGCACTTCTATCAAAGATCTACCGTGAAAGAACTCAGGAGAAGGTTAGCCTCAGGGGAAATCAGCCGCTGGTCACAATCAGACTCCAGCCGGGGCGGAAGTCAGGGCTGCGATAGAGGGGCGGATTTTGGGCACCCAGGAAGCCCCTGGGAGACGCCTGGACCACTTTGCTCTGCTTGTGGGGCAGGTGCTTTGGCAGATCTGCCTTTGGAAAAGGGTAGATCAAGACCAGCTGAAAACGTGGTCCTAGTGCGAATCTAGCCCGACCAGCCTCAGACCGGAAGTCAACTCGGCCAACTGCCCCAGGGCAAATACAAATCGTTGCAGTTTTCTCTGTTTTTGACCAATATCCCAACTTTAAACCATGAGCAAGAAGCAGAAGAGAGCTTTTACCATAGAAAGCTTTTACGGAGAAAAAAATAGAACAGTCCCCAGATCCTGACATTATGAAAACAATCCCAGATGAAGCCACAAAGGCAGACTTAAGTTGGTCTCCCTTTCAGAAGGCTTACCTGGATGATTGCATTAAGAATCTCAAAAGAGAGCTAGAAGAAGAATGGGGAATAAAACTATCACTCATTGCAGATTATATGATGACATATTTAGAGAATCCCCCTAAATTGAGATCAGGGCAACAGAAATATCAAAAACTGGAAAATAGGACTGGTGAATTGGAAAAAGAAAACAGTTCATTGAAAAACAAAATTGGTGAATTGGAAAAAGACAACAATTCACTGAAAAATAAATCTGGCAAAATGGAAAAAGAATGCATTGAATCAAGAAACTCAATTGGCCAGCTACAAAAGGAGCTAAAAAAGATAACTGAAGGAAATAATATTTTAAAAATTAAAATTGAACAAATAGAATAAATGACTCAATAAAACTTCAAGAATCAGTTAAACAAAAACAAAAAAATGAAAAAATAGAAGAAAATATGAAATATCTCCAAGGAAAAACA